>JAMQGT020011497.1:0-71659 GCA_024447675.2 Pterophyllum scalare | reverse complement strand
ATGTTATGTACGTTACTTCGTTCAGTTACGTATTGCTGTCAAAGGAGGGACGGAGGCGTGCTATTAGTACGCAGCGACGACTGCGGCCCCCGGAAGTGAAATGACTCCCTTTCAAAGTAAATGTTCAGATTAGTTGTATGTGCAGAAAGTACAGACGTACTGAAGCATCCCCGCAGCATATTACTCTCACCACCGTGTTTTCTTGTACGCCTCTTCCTTCTTTCTCCAAACATAAACAGCGTCTCTATGGCCAAAAAAACTCCTATTTCATGTCATTTGACCGAAGGATGTGCTTCCAGTATGCATAATCTTTCTCCAGGTTATTTCTTCAGTTCCAGTTTAAGTTTGATGTACCTTCTCACGTTTTTCAAAATTTATAGTGGGTGTGTATTGCGCTGGCTTGAGTGGGGGCCTAATTAGTAGACTGGGAGACTTCAAACCTTTGATGTGGAAAATGTATTTTTAAACTGCTGCTATGTCCACACTTCATTCTACAGTCATCATTTTAGCATCAAAATGTAGAGCTGCTTCTCTACTTTCAAACAATGTGCCTCTCCAGCCTGACAAATGTAAAATTTTTAAACTGTGAGGGTTCAAGCAGAGGGAGTACCTACCAACTCCTCCATTAACATCCATAGTAATTTTAGGGAGGTGATTTTCTCCAAACCAGGGAGGAGCCCCTTTTTTAAACTGCTCCCACGGCCACATGTTCGAGGCCAGGAAAATAAAAACCTTACCGCTGTTTAGAGCAGGTCCTTGTGATGCTCAGAGTTCAAAAATTGTTTTGATAGGAGCTACAGTTTTTGATTTAGAAGCAGTTGTCTGACAGGTGCCCCCTGGCAAATTTAAGATAGATTTGGCCATAGAGTGCCAGCAATTGAACAGGTAGGAAGTGCACCTGGCAGCTGTTTTCAATTGGTGGATTTCAATGTGTGGGAGCGTTGTGATTGGCAGATCTCTCTTCAACATGTATGTGGTTCAAACATGGGTCATTGGAGGAGCTGAGGTGGCTCGGTGGTAGAGCAGGTGACCATGAATGCTGAAAAGCAAGAAGCAGGCAGTGCAGGTTGGAGCCCTGTTCTAATGTGCATTTTGGAGATTTTTCATTTAGTTTTCAACTTTAAATCTTTTTATATTAAATATTATTATATTGATTCTTCCCACAACTTTGTGCAGTTTCATTGTCCTTCATGTTTAGGAGAATCATTCAGTGTACTTCAAGAGGATTCCCAGATATTTCAGCAATGCCACCGATTGAGCTGGAAGCATTCACAGTGCATTTTCCTCAGGAAATGCTTCATCTAGTTTGTTGTTTCTATCAGAGAACTATATAACTGTCCGTTTTGAATCGAGATAGTAAAAACATTGCAAATACCCAACACGCCCCTTTTCAAAAGCAAAACTGCCGTAATATAAACTTAGTCGATGTTGTCTAAAATCCTTCTCAGTCATGTGAATATAATGTAAACATTAGTGTAGATAAATGTTATGATTTACCTAATCTGTGTAACGTTCTATCACAACAGTAAACAATACAACACCAGTGTAGCTCTTACTAGCTGAAGCCAATTATCTGATTTTCCTCTGATCAATCAGTCACCCGAAGAGTCACTTAGGAGGGCCGCAGCTTCCTCCGGTGTTTCCTCCATACTGTTGTTTGAAATATAGATGACTTATTGATCAAAATGTGTGGCAGTATCACTGACATTACTTCAGATAACAGCTGTTTGGGTCTAATAAAATCTCTACTGACATTGTCTGTGCAGATATCACTGTTCTCATGATGTTCAAGCTCATGTGTTTGGGCATAAAAACCTCAGCTCAGTTTATGTGTCGAGAAATTTCAATATGTTTGTTGCTTTTATGATAGGCAGTCTAATAAATTAGTTGAGCACTGTGCATACATGTACTGTCCATGCAGTTGGGTAGCTTTATCTACGACAACACAGCATAATATATTGTCGGTGACATTTTCTTAGGGTCTCCATGTTCCTTTTGGCTGAAGATTCAAACCCAATTAAATCCAAAGTTTCCAAAAAAAAGTAACTGGGATGAGCACGCTCTGGTGCAGGCTGTTTATTAGTCATATTAGTTACACACAACACAGACAAAGACCTGAGCACAGGCAGCAACATGGTTAAGACTAAGATCCACACACAGACACACAGACAGAAGAAGAAGAGAGAAACACAGAGACAGAGAGAGAAGCAGAAACAGGAAAGGAAAAAGAGAGGGCAGGAAAGAGAAGAGCAAACACAGAGAGGTAAAGTGAGACAAAGAGTGGCAAACATTTTAGATCTTAAACATGATAACTGCCCACTTGCCTTTGACCCCTCCTAATTTACATAAAGTCTCACCCCATGAAACTTGAACCCCAACCAATCGTCTTTTGACTATATTACGCCTATTCTAAAGTCACATGTTTAAGGCGTACACATCACATGGGTAACTCTTGGTTTATGACAATTTGAACAGGTGTCACAATGACGAATCCTCTTTCCCTGAAGCATATGCTCAGATACCTGTCAGAACATACCTGTCACAAGACTTTGCCGAAATACAATCATGGGGTTACATAAGGCCTGCGTCTCAACAAGGCCACAAATGCATACGAGCGCCAGATTTAACAGGCCTTTCCCACACCCCAGTAATCAAAAAACATGCAGTGCCCATTAACTCAGTGTGTGTGACTACTATACTTTTTTATTACATGATATAAAAATAGTGCCAGTATATATCAGTATAAAGGTGAAAAAAAAAGTATTCATTAGTGTGAAGGTGATAAAATAAAAAAATCTCCAACAATATCAGTAGGTTCATATTTGGAAAATCTCCAAAATAACAGGCAACTAAAGCTTTTAAAGAACTGACATCCAAAATAAAGTGGAGCAGAAGTAGAAAGCAGTTTTACCACAATCATATGTTTATCTGTGCATCTGTACACCAGCACAGAGGACTTTAAAGAAATCAAGAACTCACTGGAGCATGAACTTTCAGCTTTAATTGCAGCTGGGTTTTTTTGACGAAGAGAACAGGCAACAACAACACTGACCAACGACAAGGACCAACAAAATTTTTTAAAATGTATTTATTATGACAGTAACAAATGGCAATTCTGAAAGATAACATAACATAAACAAAAAAGATATACCTGCTGATAATCATACCTCCCTAAATAATATACAACTATATATAACATGTACATTGATTTGTTAATTAGAACAATATTTATCCAATAAAGTCCCTTAAATTGTTAGAATAAACAAGAGTTAAGAGATATCATAACAGATAAATCAAAAACAATATAAATATATATAAAATAACTTAAGGATAAATAAATAAATGTATAAATTAAATAAAAGAGGGCATTCTTGCACAAATAACATTCAGAGTGGGTTAAATTAACTGAGAGAGGTGACAGGAGAGTTTTTTTGCTTGAGGTTTATCGATTTTGTCCAAGGAAAGTTTCAAAAGTAGTAGTTCTTGTTTAAATATAGACCATAAAGGTGTAGATTTACCATATCTGCATTTATGTATATAAAATTTCAAGATGAACAATATTAGATGATAAGGGGTCTATGTTCATGGCATTAGTGGTCAGGAGATTGTGCAGAGATTCCCATAACGTTTTTGCAGGTTGACAGAAAAAAAATAGGTGTTCTGTTGTTTCGGGTTCATTACATATATAACAGTTATCACAGTCAATTTTAAATATCTGTCTTATAAACTCGTTTGATGGATAGATATTATGTAGGGTTTTAAAATGTATTTCTTTAAATTTTGGTGGCAGAGCAAATTTTAGAAATTTTGTTAGCAATTTTATATGGTCTTTCTTTTCATAATTTTCCATGGACTTCCTTCTTATCAGACACGGATGCGCTTGTTTTGTTAAGTATTGTCTTAAGAAATTGTTACATTTTTTGTGTAGTAAATGCAAACCAATAATCTTGATAATCTGTAGTATAACTGTTACTTTGGTTTCATTATAGTTCTTCACGAGCTGAACAAATTCCTTAGGTATCCTTTTTATTATTTTGTCATAGTCACTTTATGTGCAAGTTAAATTATATTTTCTGATAAAATCGTCATATGCATACATGTTGCCATTATCATCCAATAAGTGACTTATAGACCAATTATTTTTCTCCATCCAATTTTCCATGAACATAGACTTCCTTCTGTGAATAACAACTCTGTTATTCCAGAGAGGGACATTATGAGGACTGAAATTGTG
Source organism: Pterophyllum scalare (assembly GCA_024447675.2). Lineage (NCBI taxonomy): Eukaryota > Metazoa > Chordata > Actinopteri > Cichliformes > Cichlidae > Pterophyllum > Pterophyllum scalare. The sequence goes on along the minus strand of JAMQGT020011497.1, from coordinate 67,425 downwards.
TTTACATGCCAATTTCCAATTTAGTAGTACCTGCTGGTGAAAAACAGATAATTTCACAAGTAATTTAGGGATATCAAAGTTACATCTTAATAGGAACTCAATACCACCAATCACAGAAGTTAAAGACGTGCAGACAACTACATGAACCAACAACAGGGGGCAACAAAAACAACTGCGAGGTGTACACCACTTTACTGCAGATGAATTGGCACAACAGCACACAACAGCAGCTAGTGACATACACATTTGCAACATAGACATATGCAAATTAGACATATGCAACACGTGCATCATCTACATATGCAGCAAACACATATGCAACATACATATATCCATAAAGCATGAAGACCATAGACATCAATCAAAGAAACATAGCAACAATACAGACCAACAACATCTACACATATTACTTCTACTTATTTTTGACACAAATGGAACCCCATAGTGGAAAGCCTTCCCTCAAGAGTTGAAACTGTTATAGCTGCAAAGGGAGGGCCGACATTATATTTGACACTGTGTATTAAGAATGGGATATCTTTGAAGTTCATATGCGCGTGGGGGCAGATGAGCGAATATTTTTGGCAGTATAGTGTATAATACCATCTATAATAGTATAATATGAATCCCCTGCACCATACCATTTTAAAAAATCACCCCTTCTCTCTTATAAACTCTCCAGCAATCATGCCATGAATAAAAAAAATTAATTAAAAAAAAGCTCTGTTTAAAGTAAAATTATATGTGGGTTCAGCTATAAGGATTTTCGTTGCAGCTGGAGTAATGATGTATACATGGGTAATTACTGGACTGGGTTTGTACCAGGAGCGCTTTGTTTTATCCAGAGCCTTTTTAAAGGACGATAGCGATGATTATAGTGATCATCATGATCTCTCCCTCTATGAGCTGGCCGTCATTAATGAGTCAGTATTAGTCATGGTGACTGCTGAGCCTTAATTTCGGTGTGTGGCCGCCTAGTTTAGCTGCTGAAGAGTCTCGGAGCAGGAGGAGCTAATCATCGAGAAACTTCCAGCCAAATAGTCCCGTCAAAGCTGATTTACAGATCCTCTACGCCAGGTGAGTCTTCTAATGCTTTACGAAGGCATCGACCGTACAAACTCTTAAGGTGTTTCATTGATTGATTTTAAATCCAGGGAATATATGGTGATAGTGACGTTAAGATGCTAGCTGTTGTTAGCGGCGTGGCTAACGGAGCCGGTGCGTTTCCAACTCTCGTCGAGTGTTTAGCCGATTCTTATGCGGCCACTTTAAATACGTTAAATTCTTTAACTTTTCGCAGTCTGAGGCTCCAGTTTACTGTCGTGTTTGTGGGAGGAAGTCGGAAAAAGTTTACAGACTGTCGTCGGGTGCTTTTTTGTTTTGTTTTTTTTTTTTATCACAGGTCGTCTTGTCTCGGCTTTCGTGGACGCGGGTAGGCAACAAACGACAGGGGACGGGAGGGCTTATTCAACCGGCAGCTAAGGTGACTGGATACCCCATTTTATTTGGGACTTCACAGTATTTATCCCTGGTCAGCCCGTTTCACGTGTTAAGCCAGTGTCCCACATCTTTACTGGATGCTGATCTCTGGCTGCATCCCTCTTAAAAACCCCCAAATAATGAGCAGCTAAACTAACGCTTAAAACAGTCTTTACAGTAGAAAAGTGAACAGAGGTGTACAAAACTGTCATACAAGACCATAAAACAAACGATAGGATATATTTAATTAATGCCCAAAGTTGGGAGTTTTTTTAGTTTGTAGATGGATTAACATCCTCACGCTGTTGTAACGTCATTGGCCAATCCTTTGGTGACGCGTTTACTCAACTATCTGTTGGTCTGCATCTTTCTTTGTTCTCTTTCCAACACTAAAACAAGTGTTGGCGGTGGTTTTCCCCGCACCAGTGGTCCCTGTGGTAGTAAAAGGTAATCTACTAGCACAGGGGTCACGCGTGGATTTGCATCAAATACATACAGTAGCTTCAGATTTAACAAAGCAAAGCCGATAATGACCACCAGGGAGCGACTCCAGTGGTGGTGCAAGGTCTTCAGGTTGTATCGAAGTCCGTGTGAAAACAAACCCCTTCCTTTCAGGACATAACCCATGAAGTCTATTTGGTAAATTATGCTCATTCTGGCAGAAAAGAGGATTATTCGGGGTAAGCTCATTCGCTAACGACTTGTCAATCAAGAGATGTTACATAACAAGACTTCATAAACCACTGGGTGAGGTCACTGCGTCTCCATCCATCTTTTATATGGTTAATAGAGCCAAGCTTAGCTTTGTTTATTCAGTGTTGAATAAAATAACCTACAAGTTGATGATTGGCAACTAGAGAAAAAAATCCATTCATTCATTTATGTTATCAGAAAAGGTTTATCTTGACCTTGAAAACAGGGGTTGTAATGGCAGAGGAATGAGCAGGGCTTTTTTTGGATGCAGAAAAGCAGTAAAAGGTAAAAATAACTTCAATGGTCTAGCACTTCTTAAAAACATAATTCTTTCGAGAACACGATAGATCAAAGTAGTCTGCTTTTGTTTTTCTTTGTCGGTCCGTTTTTCATTTGTGTTATTGTTGGAAGCAAAGTTTGATCCTGATTCAAAATGCTTCAGAAAGTTCAGTGAGCTCAGTCATCCAACTGGTCGCCAAGCCGCCTTCTTTCGTCTTAATTCATTATTAAAACTTTCTTGGCTCCGCAGGAAGGGGGAGAAACTTGAGATAGTCGCAGAGGAGCGAAAAAAGGAGGAGACTCGGTGAGATCGGATGTTCGTGTGGGAACGAGGGCTGGCTGAAAAGGGGACAGGGAGTTTATTATGGCAAGCGTGCAAAGGAGAACAAACATGACAGTTGCTGCATGTGCAGGAGTGAAGAGGCAAGGCAAGGGTGAATAACTGAATTCTTCATACAGCGCACAGTGAGGCTGTGTCTGGGTCTCGAGGGATGGGAATTACAGGCAGTAGTGACAATGAAGGTTTTGTTTCATAGCCAAGTGCTTGCTGATTTGACATGTGTGTAATTGTGTGCGTGGTTTGGAGAGCGTGTTAGTTGGGAAATATGAACTTGTCTATAGAGCTGCTCAAGAGGTGGAAAACGTGGTATGAGATTATGCAAGGTACCTCAGCGGCAGCAAACAGGGTATTGCCAAGTCTTTGGAAGTACAGATTGTTTCCTGTTGTTTTGCTGATGCTGCTGTGACATAATTTGACAGTGTTTTGCTTTTATTTCTGCCATCAGTGTTTAATTTATTGCCGGAGTAATGTTCACTGTTCAGGATGAAGTCCTTCAGTATGATTAAGTGCCGTTGTATAGCAAATAAAAATACATCTTTCAAAATGTACGTCAAAATATATTTGTGGGAATTATGATATTGGCACATTATTGCGGTAGAGTGCTTCTCCTTGAGTGGAAGTATTGAGGGTCACCTTGGCACTCTTTGTTTTTTACAAAACAAACACACCTGCTGTATTTTGGCCGACTTGCCTGCCCTGCAGAGTCCATTTTTAACTCAGTAGACAATTGTTCATTAAAATGCCGCTCTTTAAAGAAAAGTTTATTTAGCACATCCACGAGAGTTCAATTTGTAGATATCTTCATATTGTCACAGGTATTTAACTTGTTTTCTTGGTTTAAGGCTTTAATACATTTATTCACTGACTGTAAAACCAGCAGAGGATAAAACTGATTCTGCCGCACCACCACACAATCACATTCACACAAACATTCACCAGGCAAATTCTGTATCACTGAGTAACTTCAGGAACAGAACATCCTAGCCGTGCTTATAACTCAGTGACATTGCATTTTTCTTGTAACATAATGAGCTTTTCTCTGACTCCAAGGAGGGACACTGCTTACCATTAGACATCCTGTACCACCACCCAGATCCCAAAAGATCTCTTCGTGCGATATGGGTAGTTAGATCACACTTTTTCCTGCATACAAGAACTTGAGGTGCTTCCACTCACTATAGGATGGAATTTGCTGTGTGAAATTGTGCTACTCCATATCTCGTCCTTACAAATTAACTAATAAAATACATGTAAAAGCTCTGGTAGCTGGCAGCCCTCCGTTCAGAGAAAGTAGGAGTTTTCTGCCTGAACAACACAACAATGGTCTGCTGTGAATAACAGAACAATGGGAACAAGAGCCCGATTTTCCAGCTGGTCGTCCTCCGTCCTTTGTTCATTCTTCCGTCTTCTATAACTACAATTTTCTGTTTGTTTGTTTTTTTCTCAAAATGTACTTCGATTTTTGTTTAAAATGGAACAAAATGGCAAACTTGAATATCAGCTATAAAAGTCACTTTTCTTTTTTTTTCTTTTTTTTCTTTTTTTTTTTTTACAGTACCTCATAATGGGCACAAGACAATTTGATGTGATCTCTGTAGATATCATTTCTGTATACAGAGAAATGCTCTAATGATGTACATTAATGTAAATTTTACCTATAAATCAAATGAACACACGTTTCCTCTGGCTTATAGCCACAGCTGTAGAAATGTCTGCCTTCTTCAGTTTCAGGTTACAGTAGTATTTTCTTTCTCTTGTCTGTACCTCGTGTTCTCGTGTTCTCATTTTTTTTTTTTACCTTTTAGGTGAGAGGCATCCTTCGTCCTGCCCCTCTGCTGATTATCCTCCTTGTGCTTATTTCCAGGCCGTAATGACCCTCCGACCGCAACTGACAGTAAGGATGAAGATGATGCTTCAATGACCTCTTTTAACATGACCGTGCGAGGCCTCCCTCTGGCCTTAGCATCCATGACACAAACCGCTACCTCCGACTCACGTTTCCACCCAAAATGGCGAGCGATCGCTATGGCGACCCTGCTGGCTTTAGTGCTCATGTTATATTTGCACCGGACTGTAGAGGACTGGGACAGTCCAACCAAAGGTTACTACCGGAACAGGGTTCACAGCTTTCAGATGCTCAGTGAGGGAGAGGATGAAATCTTCAGGGACACAAATAGACAAACTGCACGAAAGCTCGCCCGCCAGCACAGAAGGGAAAAACCATACAATTACACATATCCGTTAAGTCCGCCTGAGAAGACACTGCATGGCACCCGCTACCGTATAGGTGTGATTGCAGACCTGGACATAGCATCGCAGAGCTCGAAGGATCAGACGTGGTTCAGCTACATGAAAAAAGGTCACCTGAGTGTCTCGGCGTCCGGCGACAGACTTGAAGTGGAGTGGGATCCAGAAGTGGTCACCCTGGAGAGCCACCTGGCCGAGAAAGGACGAGGTATGTGAGCTGAATTAAGAACTCACATTGATGTGTCACAGTCACATATAAGTATTGTTTTTGCGCTCAAAATAACGCGTTAACTCCGCTGCAGGTATGGAGCTGTCTGAGCTGGTGGTGTTCAATGGTCACCTGTACACTGTGGACGACCGTACAGGTGTGGTGTACAGGATTTATGGTGACCAGGCAGTTCCTTGGGTTATACTACCTGATGGTGATGGCTCAGTCTCCAAAGGTGAGTCTTCTTCAAAACTCCTGAAGTCTCACCCCGGTAATACACTGGGTGTGTCTGTGGCATCGCATCTCCAACACAGTTTTATTGTGTCCTTCACACAGCTTCAAATCACACCGGGAACGTTTCAGAAGCAAATTGTTTATTCTGCACTGTTTTTTGTTTTTTTGTTTTTTTTTTAAAAACTGAGCTGATATTTTTATGCCATTTCTGTGTCTGACTTGCTGCCCAGTTTGACGTGCTCTGTGCAGCTTGAGCTGGCTTCTGTACAACATAGCCCTGGCACTAAAAAAATAGATCTGGAAGTGTCCCAGCTGTGAAACATGCCAGAATGCAATGGGGAATTCCTGGGGTTAAACTGGTTTTGGTGGCCAGAAGAGGAAAAAAAAAAATCCAGACAATGTGCTGGTCTTCTACAGCACAGTATTGTTTTTAATGAAAGAAAGGAGGACAGCAGCAACTGTGAATGATATATTAAGGTAGTCTAAAGACAGCCAATCAAACTTTTTTAAGATAATAAAATAAAATAAATAAAAACACAACATGGACTCCTAAACTTTGGGGATCATTTCAAGGGACAGTCATGCTACAGACATCATATAAAGCAGTTTAAAATGCCACAGACAGGCTGTTATAATGAGACTTATAGTGCATGCTTCATTGCATGTTAATGGTTCATTTATTTAATAATAATTCAGCACACCATTGCTGATATAAATAGTTATCCATTTTAAGGCAATAAATCAAATATGATAAAACTAAACCAGTCCACTTGCATAGTCACACACTTGCACTGACAAAACTGTCTTTGGTTTGCTCGAGCAGGTTTCAAGGCAGAGTGGCTTGCAGTGAAGGATGAGCACCTGTTTGTCGGAGGCCTGGGGAAAGAATGGACAACCACCCGTGGAGACGTCATCAACAACAATCCAGAGTGGGTGAAAGTTGTTGGAGTCAGTGGCGAGGTGGAGCATCAGAACTGGGTGCCACGCTACAACACCCTGCGAAGTGCAGCAGGGATCAAACCACCAGGTACTGATGGGACTGTTTTTATCCTCCCGCCCAAAGCAAAGTGAGAGGATGTTGTTTGTCCGTCCGGGCATCTGTTTGTGAGGTTTTACCTTTCCTGTCCATAGACTCCAAAACCACAAGGAGTTGAGTCATGAAATTTGGCATAATGTGTTCTATACTCTAAAAAGATGTGCAACACAAACTGGAATATGTATTATATCTTTACAAACCTCGGGGTGGCTAAAGGTATTTGCATAAAAGTTTAGGGCAATGCCTCCAAATTAGGGCAAAATAGTTTTGCAGAAGGTAATAAGATGTCTGCTGAAGGGTTTTCTATAATGAAATGGGACTGTAATGATATCCTGACTTCTACATTTATTTTATATTTTCATTGATCGCGGGACGATCCATCAGATCTTTGGTGCCGACTGATTTTTGTTGACTACTATTTGCAGATGTTCCAATCAGACCAACATCTGTCTGGTTCAGTTTTCCCTGTTAGTATAGCCAAAAGCAGAAGGGAACAGGAACCGTTCTGTGATCCTCTTCAGGAGCCAACATGGGCACTGTGCCGACAACAGCAGTTCAAAAAGTTGTAAATTAAACATCTTTTATCCCAACTTTTTTCCTCTTCTTACCCTCAGCGCCAAAAATCCTTTCCTTTATGCTTCTGTCAACAAAACAGTAACACACAGTTAACAAACAATATTTGTTAAATACGAGGTCAGTCCCTTTCACAAGCTGGCCGAACACTAGAGAAACTTGCAGTCTTGAAGATCAAGGCTTGAAGTCTTCCCAACCCTACGGCTCTCTTCCGATGTAGTCAGCCAGATTTGTGAGTGAAGTCGTCCCGATCTATGTGTAGGTGATTGTTACATGGAGACAAGTTTTTAAAACAACAACAAAAAAGAAAAACCAAGAGATCATAAATAGCTATATTGTCTCCAGACAATAGCCAGTGGGTTTCAAGATTGCATTTCAGCCCATTCAACCAAAGCCTGCATGAATGTGATTAATCAATATTATCCAGACTAGATGCTGTGACCTCTGTTTTATTGGGATTCGTTTGCAAAATAACTTTGCCTGTTCAAACAAGCATGGATGGGGATTGAATTTTGGCATAACTGGGCTGTGCTTACAACCAGTGCGAGTGTTGGACAGCTTGAGTCTAAAGTCTCAAAGAGAGGCCAAAAAAAAAAGGGATTAAAAACTTTGTTGCGGGAGGGACAAAGCAATGTGAACTGAGGAAATTCTCTCTTATCTCCCTGCTCTAGGCTATCTTATCCACGAATCAGCAGCTTGGAGTGAGCGTCTCCAGCAGTGGTTCTTCCCTCGCCGTGCCAGTCACGAGCGTTATGAAGAGACAGCAGACGAGCGGCGTGCCACCAACGTCCTCTTGTCCTGCCCCGCCGACTTCAGCTCCATCACCGTGCGGCGCGTCGGACCTCTCAACCCCACACGCGGCTTCTCCTCTTTTAAGTTTGTCCCGGACACAGACGATCAAATCGTCCTGGCCCTAAAATCAGAGGAGGACGCAGGAAAGATTGCCACCTATATCATAGCGTTTACACTAGACGGCCGGGTGCTGCTTCCTGAGACAAAGATAGGAGATGTAAAGTATGAAGGGCTGGAGTTTATTTGAAAGGGGCAGGGCTGAAGGTGCCGCTTTCCTCCGTGTTAAGCAGATAAAAAAGATGACTGACTTTTAAATTCCTGTTTAGGTTTCAGTTCAGTGTCGTGTGACCAGATTTAGACATTGTGGAATTATGATTGAGAGGCACAAGAAAAGTTCAGAGGGAAACCCTGAAGGACAGTTATGTGTCATCAGCCACAGAGGGCTGACTGATGCAGCCAAAAACACATGTTTTAAAAGGCATAACTACTTAATTTCAGCACTGCTACACTGCTGCTGTTTGACACTACTGAGCCTTTTAAACACCAGGTAGATCTCCTTTCCCAAAGCCAAACTCTGCTGGTCAGACACGCAGGGAAACGGGGTGAAAAAGCATTAAAAAAAAAAAAACTGAAATTAATGTTCTTACATTAATACTTAACGTCACTCGTTGCTTTGAGTTGATCTGTATGGATACAGATTTTTGTTTGTCATAATATAAATGCAGTGGGTCCAGATATGTTTACTATATCTATTATACAAATCTATATTTATATGTAAACTATGCTATTCTGTGCAAGCCCAGAAGGATGTGCTTTGAAGCAGAGTTATAATCAGTTAGTGAGATGTTTTGAGCCTAAGGTCAAAGCTTTCAGTGTCACAAAAGTGACATCTCTTCTACTGTTGGTAGAGACCACAATGCTGAACATGTAATCTGGGTTTTACATCAGAATTTTGTTTAAAATCAGCTGTAAGCTCCACATGTTTACTCCCATTTGTTTGTGATGACGTGCTCTAAGAGGGATACCGTTTCACTCGAGAGGATACGTCCTTATATACGACATGTTCAGGTAGTGATGCTGCTGAGAAGCCATTCAGTAAAGTTACTGCACTGTGTTGGTGATACAGAAAATGCATTAAATATGTGCGTTTTTGTTAGGTCCTGCTTTGCTAAGTTTAGTTTACACAGCCTATAGAGGACAGATCAGAGAATTGATTAGTCTTTAATTATAAATCAACAAAAAAAATCAATTACTCACTTTTATTTGACCCGCTTCACTCACAGCAGCAGCAAACTGTTGTTTGGTGCAAACCATTAAAAAAAATAATGGGTTTCATATCGAAGGCGTGCTGCTGACACCGTCCTGTGTGACAGCTTGTTATCAAAGCCAACAGCCGATATTTTTCACTGAAGGATTCGTCAAGCCAGCTTTTGCAAAGAAAGCCTGGCCACGTTGAGCTTGCGTCACAATACACCCCTCACCTCAAATGTTGCCTCACATTTGTTGAGTCATTATTCAAGCTTCTCAGGACAGAACATGCGAAACACCAGCTGTTTAATGTAACCATAATTAAACATATATTAATATTATTCCTGTATCTGAAGAGATATAAACATTTCACCATCTTGCTTAAAAATCTTGAGTGCAAACAAAAGTTTCAATGTTGCATCTGCTGTTTTATGTTTATTTCACTTGATTAAATCAACAAATTGATCTACAAAAATATTTACACCTTTTAAAGTCTTCCTGTCTACAAAATCAACAGTAATGCATTATGCTTTTCACTATACAGTAGTTTGTTATTCAGATATAATCAAACTCGGTAATGGGAGGAAGATCACATGGATTAACTGACTAAAGTGACAACAGTATGGATCAGTTTAACATGCTGCAAAGTTAGCAATTATTCACACAACAGGTTTGTTTATTTTATTTCATCTCAACGCTCAAACCCTGAGGAAAGTGCTCGTGAGCAGCCTCGTTCACAGGCTCGTTGCCATTACGAGGCTGTCTTGAGGTAGCCCGTCCACGTGGACAGGTTTGAAGGAGCCCAGTTTGGAAAAGAAGTCGAGCATCCTGCGATCGCTCTGCCTCAACTCGCAAAAGGCTCCTCTGGACCCTGAAAGAAAAACGACGATTGTGATTTTAAACTGTTGGATGACGGGGATGGTGAAAAGCTATCCGTGCAATAACTGTACATAAATAAACTGAGAAATATCAAAAATATTTTATAATTAGGTGTATATTACAGCATTAAAGGCGAACCATTATGCTTTTCCTTATTCTTTCATATATATATATATATATATATATATATACACACACACACACACACACTCTCACTGTTAGAATGGTCGTTAAGCACTCTGTAATTGCAGGTGTTCCCAATATGGTCATCCAATCAGAAGAAAGCTGGCTTAAATTGAGGGTGGCCTTATAGAGGAGAGGAGCTAAAACTATTTCAGACAGGGTGAACTGAGAGGCTCCATTAAGGCCCTGCATAGGATTAAAATTAACTGTGACTCATGCAGAGTCACCCGACCAGAATCCAACAACAAACATGTGGAGCTGGGATATAAGCATAACAGGCTCCTTAAAAAGCAAAGCAATCTGTAATATAAAAATATATAGGTATGAACTGATACTGCTCTAAATGGAACAGCGCCCCCTTGTGGTTTATCTTCTGCCTCATTAACCTTAAGATGTGTTGCAAATAAGTTGCTACAAACCAGTTAGGTGAGCTTCATCGAAAATGATCAAATTCATAGTGTGAAACCTCAACCTACCACTGCTCCTGATGGAGGACAACAGCTGACCAATCATGCGCTTGGCCGGAGAGGGATCAGTGACCCGAGGGAGCACTTCCAGAGCAACCACTGAGGGGAATTCCTCAAACACTGTACCACTCACTGCCCTCTAGGGGTTGGAAATAGAATACAGCTGAGTGACACTGCATCATGGTTTTACTGTACTCTGGAAAAATGTTCACATCTTGCTTTTGATCACCTGGATCTTGGCTGCAGCTGGTTTGGCATCAATGAGGGCCAGGGCATAGCCACACAGCCCGATGTCATCCTCCAGGACGAGAGCACAGAGAGGGGAAGGAGGGATTTCACCTGCTGACAGGCTGCAATGGGCCGGGGTAGAAAATTTAGATAATGATAAATCACATTTACAGAAGGTTGAACACCCTAAGTAATTTAAAGAGCGTGTTGAAAATAGACCTGCTGGATTACTTGTCAAAATGCCTCTCAAAGTACACACACCTGATAATTAGATGGCACAGCTTCCCAGTTTTATGTTTGGATTATTTATTAATTCATAGTTTCTGACAGCTATAGACTGTATATAAAAGATAGCTGTAGCCATCATGACATCACTTGTTGCTTAGTGAAAGTCCTGTCAGACTCAAGCTGGATGTTTTCACTGCGGTGAAAATGTGATTAAAATCTTGAAAGAACATGAAAAAAATATAATAAAATGCAGCTTTGCAAAAAAAAAAAAAAAGATTAATGCTGCAGAAAATCAGTAATCTGGTGAATTAGCACACAGATCAGTAATAATAAACATTTTAATTGCAGTTAATTATTTTTAATCACTAAGTGCGCTCTCAGTGCTGCTGTTTATTTCTAAGGTGACGACTGCAAATGAGAGCCCTGAAACTTTAAACTGCATCCATTTAAACATAAAGGTTTACCGTCTCGCAGCCTAATAAAGGAGACGTGGAAATCGCTTTAGTTTGTCGGCACATCGAAGTGGAATTAACTCGACTGATTGAACAGGTATCTTTGGTGTGTGCTGCGTTCTAGTAGCTGCAGTCCCAGCAGTGTAAAAGAGACTTGGCAGGAGATTAGAATCATGTATAACAACATTTATACATCACCAAATTAATACAACATATACCATGCTGTAAATAAGAGAATCTGGGAAAACGTGGCCCTTCCAGCCAATTTTAAACCAGAACTTGGAACATAACCTGCTCTCGACCAGGTGTTCAACATAACAGTTTCCATGACAGCTTAGCCAGGCAAGAGAGTCACTGCCATGAAACAGAAAACTCTGACTTTAAGCTTCATGTAGCCCACTAAGCCATTAATCTCGCTTCATAGTACAGGCCTCTGAGAGCTATTTTCCTTTAAACTTTCACACCACTGGACTTCTTTTTTTGGCAACCAGAGGAGTCGCCCTCTGCTGGCCATTTGAAAGACTGCATGTGTAAGGCACTTCTCCATGACTTCACCTTAAGGCCCAAAAGTTTATAATTTTCTCTTTTTCCCCTCCATTTATAATATTTCACTGTTCAATGAAAAAAAAAATGCTGACAATATACGCTGAATTATTCGGTGCAGTGTAACTGACTCTTACCTGTCGCTGATAAGTGGAGTTTTGCCCTCTCCTGCTCCCTGCATCTCCCTGAAAATCCTCTGTATCTCTGACTAGAAAAAGAAAAAAACAAACAAAAAAAACTGCATTATATCACAGCTGAATTTTAACCAAAAGATAAAATCACTGATCTGCGTCCTCACCCTGTCCTCGGGGCAGTACGGCCGTAAGCAATAAACTGCTGTCATGGGAGGATGTCTGAATAGGTCCCTGTTTCCGTGTCCTGGCAGCATTCTCTGTTGGTATGAAAGAAAATGGACACCAGAAACATAAAATTTAGATTCCCTCGAGACAAAAATCAAACTACAATTTAAAATCAAGTGGCTCTAGCATTGCAGGGTGCTGCTTTTCAAATACGTACAGTTACAATGGTGAATGTTAATATTAAGCATGGCAAAGTTTTAAAATAATGACATCAGCATTTGTGCTGTAAGCCAAAAGCTCAGACTTCAGATTGCTTTCAGTTTCAGAGAGTTTTTCTACTCTTGGACCTTAATGATGTCAAAGCACACAGCTCTGGAGGCCCCAGCCATCTTCATAAAGGGCAGCCAATGAGAAGAAAGTTGGTTTGAAGGGAGAGGATCTAAAGCAGCTTGTTTCAGACAGTAGATGAACTGAGGAGCTGCACCAACACTCAGTATAAGATAGAGAAGGATTATTTGGAACTGTGAGTAATGCAAAGCTACTCTAGTGGAGTCCAAAAATAAAAATATGGAGCTGGAAATTAGCACGATAGGTTCACATAAATATTCCTCACATTAATAATTTACTTATATCTGCTAAGAGACCTTGTCTGACAGTTATCACTACATGGGTTTGACATAACAGCTCACTGCACTGCTTAGTTTACCTGGAATTCTCCAGAGAGGCCTCCTCTGAAGCCCCAGGGTTCAGGATCATCGGTCATTAACTGGGCAGAGGGTTGGCCATGGCCTCCTGTGGAAGGCAAAACACATAGAAATATTAAAAGCTACAGTAAGAAGCTTATGTTTACACTTCAGCTCCTAACTTATGTATAATCACCTCATTTATAAAGAGAGGATTAGTCATCGTCATCTTAATCTAAATGCGGTTCCCCTGCTGATTTTTATGGCTGTTGGAGTTTTTGATAATAATAATAAAATGCAAACAAGCTCATCTGATATTACAGGTTAGAGTGGGAACTAATTTCATAAATCCTATTTCAGCCAAAAAAAAAAAGTATCAAAAATGTTACATTTTTGTTACAGTAATGAAAGATTTGGATTTAACTGTCTACTGATGTTTTTGTGTTACAACCTGTCATATTTGCTAAATCTAGGTTTTTGAGATATTTAGATTTCAAAGTGCAAAAAAAAAAACATGCTGGGAGTGGGTCAGCAGACCATTTAGTGTTTGACATAAGAAGCTAAAATTTCACAGCAATCATTATATATTCAAACTTTGGAATAAAAGTTTAGGGAGATCTGAGATGGCTGATCATTTTGAAACGACCCAAAAAGGTAAGAACACCGTCACCAGTGCTGGGTTTGCAAGATAAGTGGAAAACATTATTTTGCAGTCTACTTGCATCTATAACAAACTGCTTCATTACAGTATTCAGTCCCCTTTTGATTGCTCAGAACAGGAAAAGTTTTCTCACCTAGTGTTTTCACGTAGGCTCGAGCCAGACCGACCCCACTCTTAATGTCACAGATGTAGTTGTACAGATCATACAGGATCCTGCGATTCGGGGCGTTCGACAGGCGGTTGAACATCTGCACCACTGCATCACACATGTTGTCGAACTGCTGCGCTCTTGAGCACCACTCTGCAGTCTGAAAAACACAAAATATCTGCATGAGGACAACGTGTAGAAAAGAACCTGCATTTGTAATACAAATAAGCACTACCTTGTCTGTCTCTGCAGCAGCTGCCTGATTGTGGTTTTTGAGCCAGTCCAGCTCCTGCAGCATGGTCCTGGCTGTGGTACCGTGTTCATAGGGCAAGTAGAAGAGGTCGGAGAGCAGCTTCAGGTCATCCAGGGTCAGAGGCTCAGCTGTGTACAAAGGGTTTTCCCCAGGACCAGGAACATAGGGGCTCTCACCCATATCCGTCTGCATGGGCTCCTCTTCTGACGACTCTTTTTGAGGCGAGGATGACAAGGCCCTGGAAGCACAGACACACCTTGTCTTAATCTGACAACTACCCCTTTCAATATCATTAAACTGTCTTTAATAAGGCTCTACCTCCTAGTTGATCTGGGCTCATGAACTCCTCCAACCAGTCTGTGAGGGCCAGATTCAGGGCTTTCTGTGGGCTGTAGCAGGGATCCTGCTCTTCATCGCCTGGTGGTGCAGGTCAGAGAAAGGGAGATAATGTTTAAGCTCTGTGATCCCACAGACTGGCCTGGCTGGGAGTGTATTTCCAGCAAACTCAGCTGTAACACTGACAGCATTTCTTGTCAAAGTCAGGCTGTGTGCCTCATAAAATAAAACATACTCTTTAAATTATTCTAAAAAGTGCATGTTGGTTTTATTTTTTCCCTACACGGTCACTGAATGCACTTAAGAGAGCAGTGCTGTGATTTATTTATTTATTTTTTGGAGGGGGGGGGGCGTATTTTTGGAAAGGAGAAAAACTGCATTTGTCAAACAATCAAAGAATAACTGATAACTCACCCATTTCCACATCCCTCGGTCCTCCTTCAGTGGGTGCTTTACACCATGTCGCCAGAGTGTGGATGGCCACAAAGTTTGGGTAAAACTCACAATTGGGATTTGTGAGCACTCCTCTCAGTTTTGGAATCAGATCAGTGGGTCGATCCTTTTTTTTGGGGGGGGGGGATAATATATAGATGCTAGAGTCAGACCGGACCATACACATCATTAGTCACTGTTATAATGCAGAAAAAATACCTTATAGGGTCCAAGGAAAAGCCTCTGGGGATCATAATCATTGGCATGAATATTGTCCCAGATGACTGGTGCCCTCTTCAGGACTGCGGATACCTCCTCTATAGATTCAACTGAGATTTTGTGGGATACTACCTTTGGACCTAAATAAAACAAATAAAAAAGTAAAAAAATAAAATAAAATAAATAATTAACCTTGGGGAAATTCAAGATTATGGAAACAGGTTCAGGGTCAGGCTGTAATCTTACCAGTCCACAGTATGTCTATGCCAGGGAGGAGCTTCTCTCCCACTGTGTTCAGGTAGGAGGACTGGGTTACGCTGGGTGTACAGAAGAGAGTACAGTAATCTGGAGATACAGAGTGGGTCAGTGTGGATGATTAACCAAAACAGTTCGTGTTTGACTGGACTGTACATCGCATGTATTCACGTTTAATTCGGGTTCCCCGTCTGACCTGTAGGACAGAAGAGGAAGACCTCGGGCTCTCTTAAGTGCTGATACACCTCGTTAGTGATGGCCACCTGAGCGTGGGCAAAGGAGCTGAAAACCTGCTTATCAGCTGGACACATCTCAGTCTCGATGTCATCAAAGAGTAAAGAGAAGGACCTGCAGCCAAACTCCCTGACCTGAAGAGCAAAGCGAATTGCCTTCTCTGAAACCGATCAGATGCAAGTTAACGTCACTTTTCTTACTGCCACCAACATCAACATGGCTGCTCCACCTAGAATTAAACGCATTACAGCAGCCTCTGTGCAATCTACTGGCCTGTTTTAAATGTTTCCACTTTGCTGCTAACTGTCCAAACCCTCAGAGAGCCATAAAGCTAAATACAACAAATGATTACATATTTTCTTCTGCTCCACCCATCATCTCTGCTTCCAAAGTCCCACCTGATCCAGTTTCCTCTTCAGAGCAGCTACTTCTTTAGGGTTGGAGAAAGTAATGTCCAAGCCAGGTGAGATCGCATAGACGAACACGACGTCGTGCCGTTTAGCTGCTGATATCAGGGCAATTAGTTGTTCTAGAGAGAGAAAGAGAAACAAAGAAGAAATATTATTTGATGTGGAGATTAATGATGCATTTCACACTTTCAGTTACTTATCCCTTTACTTCCCATCAATCAGCAGATTTAAACCAAAGTGCTGAAATCACATGATTTGACTTCTTTTGTGTCTGCAGGTAAACTTTATGAGAATGTACAGGTATGTGAAATGGTCCAAAGTCCACTGACTAGATGAGGAATCAGCAGAGACATGATAGTTAAACTTCAAATCATCCTCACTGCCCTTCAGACTGTAATGCCACTGATAACATTCAGGCAGCCAATCGAGAGGCGCTTTAAACATTTCTGAGGAGATAACGAAGAGTCAGAACGGGATGAGTTCTGAAGAGGTGATAATGACATTTTAAAAATGGCCACACCCTCTTCATTTTATGTGGTTTATCTTGTTTTGTTTTTTTATTTTTGATTCAGTTTATAACAGCATCTTTGTACAGTTGCTAAATGCGGACCCAGATATATACAAGTAGATTTAAATACACAAAAGGCTCAATATTGTTGCAGTTAACTGGCTAGTGCAAAGTGAAAAAAAAATTGTGTAAATATATATATATATATATATATATATATATATATATATATACACACACACACACACACTATTTTTTTTTTTAAATACAGGTTTTTTACTAGCTCTAAACAGGCCTTTGTTAGGATGGTGGAATATACATGGAGGCACAGCTGCTTTGCAATTATATCAGACGTGCCTGTGTTACTCTTTCCATTTTCCTTTTATTTTTGACCAGTTCAGATTAGATTTTTAAAAAAAAAAAAATTTTGATGATGAATTTTATGCTTGAGTAGATGAATGCACATTTTAAGAAAACAGGTTAAAAATATATTTATTACAATCTGAAATGCATGTAAATTTGTTAGCTAGGCAGAAGCTGCATCCAAGCCATTTATTAATTTCCAGAAAGTGTCGGCAATGCGCAATGAGCGTTTTTGATATGTGCGCAAGTTGTTTTTCATCCATATCCTTAAAAATAAGGTGAAAATATTCACATTCAAGAAGACAGTCATAACTGAATTTCATCTACCTCCAAGACCCCAAACATATTTGTGCTTTTGGATCATGAATGTGATGTTGTGAGACTCACCCGCCTCCTCAGCAGAGTACAAGTCTCTCCAGTACATCCTGTGTTTGTAGTCATCCTTGGGGGCATACAGGTATGTGTTCATACCCCACTTCTGCTCCCTGTAAAACCCAACCATTGTGACAGAAGTTAGAAATGGACAGTATGGAAGATCACGCAGCACAATCAAAACTTTTAATAAAAGAAAGTGAGGCAAAAGCAATGCCTCTCTTTATTCATGCAAATGCATTCTGGTTAGAAGAGTTCAACTTTACAGGGAAGGTGTTTAGAAAAATCCCTATATTTAAAGGTAGAACATATTATTTTGGGAAAACCTCCCATTGGCCTTAAGCAAGGTGAAAATTATATGAGAATAACAGCAGTGAAGAAAATAGCTTAAGTGTGGGAAAATACTCAACTCCCTAATTTAGGTAAGCAACGCAGACACTACATTTGAGGAAAGATGGAATTTGTATGGTGGTGAATTACAGGTAATGAGCTAAACTATTCAACCTAGCTGATCCACTCCACATTTCTTGTGTAAATTGCAGCTTTGGAAACAAAAAGGAGTAGGTAAATTTATGGCAAGCGCAGCAGCTTTATTAGCTGCTGTTGTTATTGTTTCTTACTACTTTAAGGAAGTGTAAGCATCATTTCACGTTCTTCTCGTTGCTCAAGGCCACATACCACTTAAACAGCTCTGTCCTTTGCTCCATGGTCCATGGTCGTCCATAAAAACCTGCAACAAGCAAAAGTCGTGTTACGCTTCAAATCATGTCATCTGAACAGAAGAGATCGACATTGATTAATTGACATCCTCAGATGGTATCTGGAAGCATTCAAGAAGCTGTGATCCAGAAAACCGCCACAAGGCGTCTGAATTCCGGCGGTCGCGGTGTTCGGGCCCCTGATCCCGGGGCTGCTCACCTTCCACTACGCCGCTGATGAAGCGTGCAGTCCCGGTGCAGGGCTGCCCCTTGGCACTGTCCGCCTTCGACATGTTCTCCTGTAAAATTCAGAGTTCTCGTCTCTTTCTCCTGTTTGAGTTCAGCAATGCTCAGACCGCAGCTCCAGCTCTGACACGGCGATATTGACAGTCATGCCTCTGCACTCCAACCTTTAAGTTAATTCGCATTTACTGCGCCTTATTCGCACGCCTGCGCAATAACAATCGGGTTTAAACGCCTGCAGCATTGCGCAACATCGCGCTAACGCGAATAAAGTCTAAAGCTGTAAATGCTGGAAAAGGAAAGGCAGCTGTTGTTTAGTGAGGATGACTGAAGTTCAGCTCATATTCAGACGCATGTACCTGACTACCGGGTGGACGTCTTAAAGGGCCAGTGTGCCCCTGGCTTAAAAGGATAACACACCCAAAAACAGTTATTATAGTTCAGTTACTTCATAGTTTTTAGTTTGTTTTTGTTTTTTCCCGACATAGTTTATTAAGTTCATTTCCGGGGGGGGGGGACTTGCTTGCCTCATTTTAGTTTACAGCTAAAATGTAAAGTTTATAGCTTAAGTTTGGTTAGATTTAGTCTTTTTTAATTATTGCAATATAGAGTCAATTCACCGGCCAACTTATTAAGTACATATCTAATCAACCAATCTCATTACAGCAACTCAGTGCATTTACGCATGCAGCCATGACCAAGACAACCTGCTGAAGTTCAAACTGAACGCATCACCTTCCCCCCCTCACTTACATTTAAGTAACTTTGAACGAGGCATGTTGATTTGTGCCGGATGTGCTGCTCTGATTATTTCGGAAACTGATCTACTGGGATCTCTAAGGTTTGCAGGGTGGAAATGCCTTGTTGATGTCAAAGGTCAGAGGACAATGGCCAGACTGCTTTGGGATGACAGCTGAATGGATCTTATAGATGTTAAGTCTCAATAGTGCACCGGTGCTTTCTATGCTTTTTGTAGTGACGTCCTAACGACATTTCCTTTATATTTGTATTGTTTTGTTATGTAACTACACAATATTGTTTCTTAGCTACTAGTTTGTTTGTTTTTTAGCTTAAAAACATTTTTCACGCCTAGGTTTCAGTTTGTTTTTAACTACAGCAACCTTGATAATCGGAAACATCCCAACTCTGTGCTAATGTACAGTTTGTCCTTAAGTAATTTAAAAGCATTATATGATGTCATGATTTTTCTTTTTTTTAAAATATTTTTTCCACATAATCTTTGAATATGCCAGCAATTTAAGACAGCCTTACATTTTATCAACTAGGGGTGCAGTCTATATGTTTTTTAATGTGGTGACACTGCAGGGATCCATGAGATATCACAAAAGTATCAGAAATATCAAACTTCATAAAAATTGGTTGAAAATTCAGCGAGCTATAATTTTAATTGTGGACCGTTAGGAGACTCCCCTGAAAGAACATGGCAGCCAGATTAAAGCAGAAGATTAAACTGTGAGGTAATGCAGTCTGGTTACAGCCATAAACAGTTTATTATACTGAAAGAAGTAAAGAACAATATATATCACACCGTTTAGCCAAAGCTCACCAATGTAAAGGAGTGGAACAAACCCCTGCCTTCCACAGATATCTGGATCTGGTTCAACATCAACATGTCTCCCAATCTTTTATTTAGTTTTAATATTTGTGAACATATGATTCTAAATGTCAATCTACTCCACCGACCTAGAGTAGATTCAAACGTGGATCTACTCAAAAAGCAAATCCCTTCTACATCAGGCCAAGCACCCAGAATTTTCATTCAAATCAGACCACAGCATCAAAGAAACACACAAGCCAAACCAACAGCATAAGCTCCCCACCAGAAATAAATGTGTATGAAAACATCAAATTACTAAAATAAAACCAATTAAATGGGAAAAACAATTAACTGCTTTTATTTTAATACAGTAAACTTTATCAGTGCTCTGGAATGCCATAAAAACCTTGTCTTCACATCAAGTGCTAAATTATCACCTTTATACATGAAACTGCAAGCATACAAGTGCTACATATTTGTACATATAAACTGTACACATCAAAACCTGCATGCATATACATTATAGCAAAACAATAAAAATTCATAAAAAAGTTTCCCATGCCAGTATGAGTACGATGCTCTGAGGTTTGTGAAAAACGGTTCTTTTGCATCTTTCCTTTCGCACATCCAGATTTGTGCCGCTGTTCGTCCACTCTGCTCTGCTACCTCTCTGATCCTCTCTGGGCCTGCTTCAGCAACGAATCAAAGTCGAGGTCCTCGAACCTGGTCCTGGAAGGAGACGCTTCTGCATCTCTGTTTGCATCTGAGAAAGACAGGGACATGCACACGTTCACTGTCGTGCTCAACGAGCCGAGGAGGGCGCCCCTGTGCCACGCACTGCAATGCAGCGTCAAGAGTACAACAAATGCCGAATTTGTGAAGCTTCAAATTTTCAGTTTATGTCGTCACTGTCACACTGTGACTCTTGACCGGGGCTGACGAGTACCCAAGTGCTTCATCTGTCTGTGGAGGTTGTGTGACGGCACCCTCCACCCTGCCTTCCTTTCAGCCAGTCTGAGTGGCAGTTCTTATCTGCTGGCACTGGAAAGGAGGTGTGGCTTGTTTCCAATCAGCAACATTAGCTTAGAGCTTATGTACCGAGTGGCTCTCGTCCCCAAATCAAAATTTTAGATTATGGTTTATTTTTGGCACTAAACAACATTGCATATACCATCTCTTGACTCGTGCACTCACACCACTGACTACACACCTCACGGTTAGTTTAAGTTATTTCTTTGTTTCCTTAATTTGAACAAAGCCCCGTTTGTGACAGCCAGCTAACGCTAGCATTGTGCCACTAGTTAAAGAGGCATTTAGAAACCAAACAGCCTTTCTGAGAAATACCAGACATAGTTAAAAAGAGACATGAATCTGAACCAAAGAGAACATGCCCGTTCATTGGACTGTGTGGAAGGCAACACAAAATGTAAATGCACAGGTTTGCCTTCAAATTTTGATCAGCTTTAAGGTACGTCTTGGGCACAAGAAAGTTAGAAATTCACTGGCCTACTCAATTTTTAAGTTCCACGTACATTGGGAGCAACATTTGCCTTTTATCTTTTGGACCAATGTTTTCGGCTGTACCCAGCTGAGCGGCAGAGAAAAACTCAAGAGGCTTCTCTGCACTGAGTAAAAAGACAATTTAACATGCTAGTCCTTCTGTTAGGATATCATGAGATGTTCCAATATCATGTAGTCTGAAGCTGGCATTAATCTTTGGCTCTGCCATTTGTGGGCAAAAAAAACAACTGACTGTGTTGGCATTTGTCTATTCAATCACGAGCCGCTTTCCTCTGCTGAACATGTCGGCCTCGTGTCTGAATGAGCACGCTGGTCCCTTTTCTTTGAAACTCCCGATGACAACTTTCAATTTTAATCAACTGGGTTTAGTTACAGTACCAGATTTTTACATTGCAATTAAATGTTTTGGTTCTTTGGCTCCATTTGACTTCATCCAACTTTTTTCTTTTTTAATTCTGGTAGAGCGCACCGTCTTCAGCAACCAAGTGTGTTTTAGCCTGTCCATTTTCACACAGCTATTCCAAGGCTGGAATTTTATTTCCTTGCAGACGTCATGAGTAGATGTTCTTATTATATTACTTTGTAGACCTCTGTTTGAAGTCTGCATGTGCTGCTAGCGGCTTTATAGTGTGAAGTTTTTACAGTCATAACAATTTGAAAGATACACAAGCATCCGCACAGAGAACGCACCGATGACAAATTAGCCGACCCAGGCAGACCCTTGTGTTCATTGTTGGTGTTGTGACCTACCGAGATCTGTGTAGTCTGAATTACAGAACTGCCTTCTTCCACCGAAGCAGATGTCAAACGGCAGCTCATTGGGCTGCCGTAGTTTTCCACCATTGTCGATGGCTGCAAAAGCATCTTCCATATTGTAGAATGTAACAAAGCCATAGTGGTCACTAGAGGAACCAAAGTCGGTGGATTAAACGCTGATAAATGCAGTAATCCAAATGCCATTTCCTCATTAAAATCTATAAACCCATTTTAAAACGTAAAGGTGCATGCTTACCCTCTATCCCTGAAGTGAAGTGACACACACTCCACCTCTCCAAACTGAGAGAAGCGTTCTCTCAGTTCGTCGTGAGTCATGGACCTGCGGATGCGGCCGACATACACCACCCGCCGTTCATCCTGTGGGTAAGAATTAAATGTGACATTACTGCCCACTGGGGTTAAAAAAAAAAAAAAAAAAAAGCCAACACTTTAGATGATTTTTACTCACTATGGCTTTCAGTTTCTGAATCCTCATGTCGTGCTCTCTCCTGAGCTTCCTGGACTCTCTGCTGCTGCACAGATAGAGACAATGGAGACTGAGATTTTGCTCTTAAGTTCTGTTCCCGCTGAATGTGTCAAGCTGCCACGTAAAATCTGGGGCAAATTAAAAACCACAACAGCGACTGTCCCCTGTGTCAAAATTTAAGACTAGTCCTCGTTGGAAAGGAGGTGGGCCTTGATGTTAATAAAACAGTGTGCAGCCAATTAAAACAGGCAACTTGTGTCACGTAGCATGTCGTCAGTTACTCTGTTTTGAATCTAAACCCACAAGAGGATGGTTACACAGCCAAACAGCAGCAGAGTATTGATGGACATCCTGCTGCAAACTGATGGCCTGGTTGTGAAAAACTGTAGCAAAGCTTCCAGTAAATAAATGCACACCGAATTGTTTTGTTTAGTTTTTTTGAGTGGCAAAAGTGACATTATCAAAGTCAAAGTGTGTTTTCTTGTGACACGCTCAGTGGGAGCAGGATCGTAATCATGATGAACAACAGAACATTATTTATCTTGTTATTGAGCTCGCTGTGCGTGACATTTCAACACCTACATTTAATTTTCATTGTACCACACTGTGCATTTAATACAGCTTATCAACCACACTGACTGACCTGCAAAAGTCTCTCCACCGCCTACAGCATAGTTGTGGGGATGGCGACCTGGACCGGGACGTGGACCAAGATCTGGATCTTGACCTGCTGGATCTTGACCTGCTGGATCTTGACGTGTAGCGCCGAGGAGGGGAGCGGGACACGGAGGAAGAGGGGGATGATGAACACGAGCTGCTCTCCGAACACTTGTGATGGAGCCTACGAGATCAACAAATTGAAGGAAAAAGATAGCCACGAAAAGTAAAAACTCAAGACTGAATGTGAATAATAGAAGACGAGTACCTTAGTCTTTTTGGAGAGCGAGATGCAGAGCTGGAGGAGGAGGACGACGATGAGGACCGGGAGCTGGAGCTCGAGTCAGATCGTGGTGACCTTCTCCTGTATCTCCTCTTCTCTCTGCCTCTGACAGGGGGGCTGGGTGGAGGGGTTGGGAAGGTGCATGGAGCTGTCTTGTTTTCACTTGTCCTATTATCTTCTGTGGCAGCACAATTTGCAAACTGCAGAGCTTTGTGTGTCTCTGATCTGGTACTGGGTTGCTCTGAGTGATGCAGAAGCACGGTTGTGATCTGGGTTTTCTCTTCACCTGCAGCGTGTGAGTCCTGGGTCATCATGTGCTGGTCATTTGTGGTTTGAGAAGCATCCTTGAGTAAAGGGGGCTTAGCTCTGCTACGCTGAAAAGCATTTGCAGGAGAATGATCTACAGAACCGCAGTAATCATGATCGGATGATATGTGTGCATACATGTGAGGAGAAGCACGAGTTGCACGTGACTCTGACGGAGTTGCGTGAGCCTTCCTGGGCGGCAGAGGACGGGGGTCAATTATCTGAATGACCTTGGACAGAGGATTTTTCCGTCTGGCAGGCTGCTGAGTGCTGAGGATTATTTCAGTGCTGAGGGGCTCAGGGACATCCATACCCTCCAATGTTTGGAGTGTCTGAGTTTCTGAAGTGCTTAAAGATTCAAGTGGTCCCACAGAGGACATCACCGGTAATGAAGCAGCATGAACAAGGGTGGGCCCGTTCTCACAAACTTCCTCTTCTTTAGCTGGAAGAGAAAAAAAATAAAGAGGTTACACGAGACTGGACGTCAGCGTCTGGTAATACTGCCGCTATTAATCTGACCAAATTCACCTTGTGTTTCCTCAAACTGTTGCAGCAAGCTGGTCAGATCAGGTGCTTCGATTCCTGATGAAGAAAAGAAGAAACACATTAGAAAGACCGCTTTGGGAGATGCTATTCTTTAATTTCCACTTACCAATATTACATTTAAGTCAAAATATTGCTAACACAAATGTAGGCGCAAGTTGCACGTGCTTTCTTGCGAATAAGTTGCATGAGAAGACACTCAGGCAGTGAGTGAATCTTGCTGCATGCTTAGTTTATCACAAGTCACAACCATATCTTTTTTGGACGGTGAGTGACTTTGTATGCTTCACCTGTCTGCAGAGCAGCATTTCATCACACCACACTAGTTTTACCAGTTTTACCTGGTACTTTGCAACATGATACTGTGCTGCTTTCGTTTCCAGACAGCTTATAGGTGCACTACTGACACATTCTGCTGATCACAAAAATATGTACTACGAAGCGACTGTAAAAACAAGGGGAAAATAAGTTTCATGGCAAAAAAAAAAAAAAATCATTAAAACCTATTGGTTTAAACTTCAGAGGTACAGGCAGGCAAATTCTTTTGCTGTTGGAAAAACAAAAATCCAGACCAGCTGTTTTCCCCCGATTCCGGTCTTTAAAGTTAGCTAAGCTAACTGGCTGCTTCTACATTTCTTGACAACCTACCAACTTCCCAAAATGTGAAACTATTCCTTTGAGTTTACCTGAGCCGGCTGTTGCTCCCTGCACTCTGCACGCAGATTGAGGGGGTGGTGGTTCCTCAGGAGGACTCATACTGTGGGATTGGACCTCTGTTGCTGATCCAGGAGCATCTATGTGAGACTGAAGTGGCTGGCTGAAATGTGGGGTGACAGAGGAGCATTTTATCGGTCTCTCTGTATCAGGACTCGATGCCTGTGGAGTTCTTGCTAAGTGCTGGGGTTCTTTCAGTGAGCTCAGACTGCATTTTTGAATCTGTGTTTTTATACACTGTGAAGTTTTTTGTTCCTGAGAGGTAGAGGAATCATCTGGAGGTATTTCAGTAAACACCGTCTTCATGTCCTGAAGCAGTGCAGTGCTCTCTTGGTTACAATCTTTGATTAGAGGTGACACCTGGGGGTTTAGCTCTGAGGAAAATGTCTGTCTCTGAAGGGTTGCAGCTGTGGATTCATTATGGATTTCTTGCAGCTGTCTGTTGCCCTGCAGACTCGAATCTCTGGAGGAAAACTCCACTTTAGATGCTGATGAGGAGCCTGAAGTGGATGGTGATGCTATCTGAAGAACTGGCAGGGGAAGGAGGACAGGATTTGGGGGATCACTGCTAAGTGGTGTTGGCTTCTTCACTGGACTTTTCTTGCTTTCAGGAACAATGGCATCTGCCAGTGGACTGGTAGGTGAAATTACTTTGGATTCGGTGCTCAGGCGGTTTAGTCTGCTGTGACTGGAAGATCTGGCCTCAGAGGGGTGAAGCCTTTGTGGTGAAGAGACACGACAGGATGACATGTAGTCAGGTTTGTGGCAGTCTGGATAGTGATGTGCTGTCTTTGGTCTGCAGCTGTTTTGTTTCTGCAAACAGAGGATGGGGGTCAGTTCCTTAGGGGGCTCAGGAACAGAGGGCCATTTGGTAGTGTAGTTCCCCTGTTTCTCTACCAGGGGCTGCCTCCTCTGGCGCAGCTGTCTGTACTGTTGGAGGCTGAGTGATTTGGCCTTTGCCTGACCTTTAGGCTGCTGGTCCTCAGTAGTCTTGTTACAGTCCACATCTGAGGACGTTGTTGAGGCTTCAGTAGCTGGATTTTGAAGTTTGTTTGTGCTGTTCAGTGGAACTGACTCAGTTTCACTAGTATGGCATCTTGTTGGACTTCTCGCATTCAATCCATTTTCCACTGATCCATTTTCCAATGAAGCCACTCGCACAGGGCCAAAGCTCACTCTTTTCTTCCCTCTGGATGGTGGAGATCTGCATGAGTTTCCATTCAGCAGCACGCTCTTGAGGACTTGTCCACTATCTCTACTTCCATCTACCTCATCTCCCTTCTTTGTCTCTCTTACAGGTGCCTCATCATCAGATACGACATTTATCTCTTCGTCACTCTCTTCGGTGGGTCTTTCATACCTCAACACCTCTTCCTGGGAGAATATGGCGGGATGCGTCCTCAGTTTATCCCCTTCCTCCACATGCAGCTTCAGACAGTAGGGGTGCATGAGCTTCACCAAGCTGACAAGAGAAGTTGAGGTAAAAACCTCAACTTCAGCATCTGCCTTTTTATTTTTTGAATGAAACATCTGGCTTTGTAGTTTAAACGTCTGCGATAGAGCGTTTTTCTCTGTTTTGCCCTTCTGGCCTTTTTCTTCATCACTCTTAATTGTGGATGCTGTAGTTGGTGTTTTAGATCTTGGTCTAAGTCTGTGAGCAAATGATGATTCCTAAAAAAAAAAAAAAAAGGAAAAAAAGAGAGAGAGACGGGAGAGAAAACATACGTTTTGAACCCAAGAATCTAATCTTTTACTTGGTAGCGGGAAAGGTTAATCATGAGAGCAGGGAGCAGCATGAGAGCACTCTATCATCTAAAATGTCAATAAAGCCAATCTCACAGTGCAGCCACTGCTAATAACGTGTAGTTTACACAATGTAGTCATCAAGGTGGAGCAAAAGCTTGGCTCTCCTGAGCAAAGATTACTCCCTCCCTTCTTCTTTGCCTTTTTGTGTAGTGCATGCGATTCTTATTACACACACACAAAAGACACTGCCCTGCATTTGTGTTAAAATAAATGTCAACTGATCAAAAGCTAATGGTTCACTTAGATTAAAAGATCTTCTTTCAGTTACTGTACTTACGGTCGCCACTATGGACTCTTAGCCTCACTCTCACCCTGCCTCTAGCATCCTTTTTCGTCTGCATGCCCTCCTTCACTACATCCACCTTCTCTGTGGTGTCCCTCTTTTTTCCTGTCTGGCAGCTCCATATTTAACATCTTTTGTCCAATATATCTACTTCTCCTCCTCCAACCTATCTCAGTCTTGCTTCTCAAACTGTCTCCAAACTCCTTAACCTGAGCTGTCCCTCTGATGCGTTTATTTCAAATCTTGTCCATCCCGCTCACTCCCTAGGAAAATCTAAACATCTTCAACTCTGCCACCTCCAGCTCTGCCTACCATCTCCAATCCATACATCATAGCAGATCTCACTGCCACCTTGTAAACCTTCCCTTTCACTCTTGCTGTTATCCTCCTCTTTGTCACCCCTCTTGCGCACTGTTAGTTGCTTTGGATGGTTGACCCCAGGCATTTGAACTCATCTACCTTCACTACCTCTACTCCTCCCAACTTCACCTGTGCACCTGCGTTCCTCTCATTCACACACATGTACTCTGGCAACTTAGATCAAGAGGTATCTGAGCAATTAATGCTTACAGAAAAGAAACTGACGACTGACGGCTAATTAGCACAATGGCGAATGAGATTTCCAGTGGCTGAACATGGTAACATTTTAGTGCAGATCATGAGCGTAAGAAGGGAAGAATGTATGTTTAATCCGTCCACAGCCACAGTTGATTACAACCATGCATGATAACAGTTACACATTTCCTGCACCAACGACTAAAACATACACAAGTTACCATGGTGATTAGCCATTTTTGAATAGACCTGCCGTCATGACACTGCAAACTCTGACTTTTAATTTAAACATACCTCACTAACCCATTAATCTCTGGAGCAAGAAAAATGCCACCACATTAATGCTAACTCACAGAAACATCATTCTCTGAACAGACACATTACAAACATAATTACACACATTCAGCCAGGTTTAAGTTGTGTGGCTTATTTTTTTAATCTAAGCTTTCACGATACAACTAAATTCCACACACGCTGATCATCAGTAGTTTCACAGCTGCCCGTAATTATGAAACACTTCTTCTACTTCCGCTGTGATTACTAGAAAGGATGGATTACGGATGATACAATTTATTCTAAATATAGTTTCTACCCACCACCGTGTTGTCCCTGTGGTTTGCGTGGCTGAGGAGCTTGGTGTCTGGCAGCGTGTCAAAAGGAGACAGAGTGCTACCATCATCCTCCACACTGTCCAGCATCTCAGTCAGGGCAGACAGGAGATGCTCGCTTTCTTCCTCAGCTCTGTTCCTGCACTGAAATGGGAAATCCAAATCCAAATTCATAAACACAGCCAGTGTGAGTAAGTTAAATCATTTAGATTCCTCTGCTTTAACGCTGACCTCTGACAGTGGCGCGACAGTGGAGTCTTCAAAGATGGCCAGGATGGAGTGATCCACACAGGACGGCGTGTCCATGTCCACACCTTCCACAGCTGCTCTGCTCAGGACCAACTGCAGACACAGGCATAAAGAAAATCACTACAATCACTGCAATTCACATGTTACACTTGTTTGCATGCACACAGATTGGTGTATTAATACCTCCTGCTTTAAAAAAAAAACAAAACAGTCATTCCTCTGGGTGGGACTCAAAGATCAGGAAGCACGACTCCTGAGCAAAAACAGGAAGTCCCGATTCTGACAAAAGTTATAAAAAACAGATCTGATGTTTGACTCATGCTTCCAAGGCAAAACACTCAATAAGAGTTTTTCAGTTCCATTGCCACAGGTGTATAAAATCAAGCACCTGGCCATGCAGTCTCCCTTTAGAAACATTTGTGAAAGAATGGATCATTCTAAAGAGCTCACTGAATTTGAGAGTGATACTGTAATAGGACGTGAATCTATGCCAAGTCACTTTGTGAATTTTCTCCCCTCCTAGATTTTCCATATTCAATCAACTGTAAGGACATGCTGACTGGTCAGAATGGGCCAATGACAGTGCTTACATAAAAATCCCAATGAAACTCTGTAATCCAACTGCCGGCCTCGATAGTTTAAACATAAAGAAAAGCTATCTTTCACCTGCTCCCATCCACCGCTGGGTTATTATACAGTAACAGCAGAACTGAATCAAGACGCTGGTGAAATGAAAGCTTCCTGTGTGCATATAATTGCTAGATTACTTTGCCGCAATCTTTAAAATTGGCAGATTTCTTATAAACTTGCTGCAGGCTGACAGCAGCCACCCTGTCCATTTCTAGCAGCAATAGCAGCAGTGTGCAGGAGTACGTCTAATAAAGGGCACAGCATTTACTCCGCTACATTTATTTAAAGGCTTTAGTGGCTAATTATTTTTCTGATATAGATCAATCCAGATTAGGCTTGTAATAATTGAATTAGCTCTTTTTGGGGGTCAGTAAAAGTGTGATCAACAGGCCCAGGAAAAATAATTTTTTTTGGACACTGAATCTAATAATTTAGCTAATAAAAACTATAATTTTTTTTGTAAAGATTTGAACCTGTAACAACACACTTATAACTCAATAACTCACTGGGAAACAGGAGTGCACAGTGGTGATTTTAGTGTTTCATTTTAAGCACCGTGTGCTCTTCTGTATTTATTTTGGCTATTTTAGAGACCTGTGTGTAAAAGACCACTGCAACTATTTAATGCTCTAACTGCTGTGATTATGTGTATGTGTTATTAAAAATAAAAACTGTGTCAGTGGCTTAACTCATAAACTATAGCTGGAAAAAAGGGATTTATTTTAAAGAAAATGACAGCAAAGCGAAACCTCAGCTTTTAAGATCAAGCGGTGTTAAATGAGTAGGAAGCAGGCTCAGGCCCTAGAGGCGGGTGTAACATCTGTACAGCACCTCTGGGAAGTGAAGGAGCTCTCATTTCCTGCACTCCTCTAACCAGACATTTATCTGGCAGGGCAGCAGTTCATTTCTGCCCCTGGAAATATGTTAAAATCAGGCTTCGGGTCAGCCAAAAAAAAAGACAGTAGTTGGGGGGATAGTTGAGGAAAATAAAGCAGGGTAGTATGCTAAGAAGGGCGCTGCCTTATCTGAACATCTTGTACCTCAGCAGGAACTCACCGGCTTTCCTCCGTTTTAACGTCTAAAAAAATCAGCATCGAGCTTAACACGAGCAGCCACATTAGCTAACTTGGCATTCAGCCGTTTCCGCATCCAGCCTGTCCAAATGTCAGGCTGATCGACCAGCTCCCCTGGTCCCTACCTGAATAGTACTACGAGCTCTTTTTCAGCCACGTGTCGTTATTCCCGCATGTGGCCTCGAGCGCCGGGGGAACACGCGCCGACTTAAGCACCGAAACCCGCCACCACGCGCTTCATTTTATGACCGATGCGCTAAAGTGAGGAAACCGGTACCTCATTGGGGGTGTTGCTGGCCGCAAAGTCGCTGTTGCCGGTATTTAATTCCCCGTCTTTCCCCTCTCCACCGCGCCGCCATCTTGACTCTCCACATGGTCCGCTGGCAGGCCGGAGGAACACGTGGTCCCCGGCTGGAAGCGCGCGAAAAGCACTGTTCTGAGATCAGATTGTAAGCACCAACTCCATTAATTAGCGCGGGGACGCGGGTAGAAATCAGATCCAAGGTCAGCTATGTGCTCTTCACGTTTCTCATTGATTATGAATTACTTTTAGTTAAAAAATAGTTTTAGTTACCCGCAAAGACAGACGAATTAGGGACGAATAAAGGAAGCCATTTTTTAATTAGATGAATGAAAGATAAAATAAAGGGAAGCTTATTAAAATAACTGTTTATAAAAAAATCAGGATTGTGTTCATAAACACTCAAAAATATTTTAAGACTGCTTTCATGTCATCTTATTAGCAGTATAAGTAAAAATTTCATGTTAAATGTAGCCACAGCTGTGCATTAGTGGCTTATTTTGCATTCCTTATAAAAAAGAGAAAAAAAACAATTATTTCAAGCACAAGTGAAAACACAGTTCAGCGTTTCTGACTCCTTAACTGATATCCTTCTTCTTCTTAATTTGTCCCCGAGGTGTGCTATTAAGATTTAATGAGCTATGCTACCACTGCTGCAAGGAGCCCTACCCTCACAGTCTCTATAGTCTGGCCTGGCTGGTCTTCTTTCTCTCTGCTGGTTCAACAGAGAGACCTCCCTGGGTACAGAGAAGGACACACACCACACTCATATATAATCTGCGAAGTAGCATTTTAGCAAAACAAAGGCAAAAGCGGTCAGATACCGCCTGACATTTGTTTGGATCTGTTTTATGGCATGAAGCTTTCCTGGCGAGACCACTAATGGTGTAAGTGGGAGTTATCTTCTAGTGCTTCATTAGCTCTGGTGTTATAATTGCTGAGAGTGTGGTGAAAATATCAGTGCAAAATGTTCAGCATCAGCAGTTTCATAACACAATAATATGCAACATTAATTGTCAGCCCTTGAAGTGGTGCTGGTAACCTCTTGGTTCACCTTCACCTTGCCATACTTTTCCATTAGGGTTTAACAACTACTAGTTTGTTTAACTTGAAGTGGGACCTTCTGAGGTCCAATTTTTCCAGTCCAGTCTTCACGTGGACTTGAGGCCTCAGAAACCCTTATATAAGGAGTGAACATGGATTGCATTTATCACTTGTGTTCACATAACTTTCAGCGTGATGTGATTGATGCTTTGTTTTGTTTCTTTCCTCTTCATCTTGTGCAGCTCCACACTGTGTTAAGGCACATATGAGAAATCATTATTAAACATCTGAGTAATAAATACAACTGCCCAAATCAGTATTTTCAGCTGTGGTTGATTACATTTGCATATTCAGTACATCAACCATGTATTTTCCTCTTGTTTCCCTTTCTATTTACCATTACATTTTGTTTCTGTTTGATTATTGAGTTGATCCAATCATCACTCAGTCATTTCTGTGGGAGCTGGAGAGTTTGTTTTGTCTTGATTGACCAACTGGCATAATTTCTGTCACTTCCTGTCTGCACAGTGTCTGGTCATGTGAAATATGTAAGTGAAGAAGATTAGTGCCTTCTGCACGTGAACTCTGGCCTGCTGGAGTTGGATATTTGGCCCCCTTTATTTTATAATAGTTTATTAAGGAATTTCTTGATCTCTGATTTTGACTTTTTTTTGGGGGGGGGGATCAAGCTTATAGTTAGGGCTGTATCAGGTGACTGTAACCCTCCCTTAGTTATACTGTTATAGACTTACGGTGCTGGAGGACTTCCTGTGATGTACTGAGAATTTCTTCTTCTCTCCCCTCTTTTCACTCCCCAGTGTGTTAATTGTTTGTGGTCGCTTTTTTTTTTTGTCTCTTCTCTTTCCTGTCAGTTTACAGTTTACTGGAAGAACTTCCTGTTAAAAGGGAGTGCTTTCTCCCCACTATTGCCAAGTGGTTGCTCATAGGGTATTGTCTGATAATTAAGATTCTTCCTCTGGTATTGCAGGGTCTTTTCTTACAATAAAAACCACCTTGAGGTTACTTTTTCGGGCGAACTGATGCTAAATCAATAAAAAGAAATCTAATTGAAATCAGCTATGTTGAATAAGCACCATGATCGAAGTCAGACAGAGTCATTTTACAGATTTAATTTTACACTTTTATATGACCGATCCTAGGTAGATCCCGAATTATAAATGTATTTTGAAATCTCTCGTGTTCTTTTGAGGCACGGAGGTGGAAATACTTCACCGCTGTCATTTATTTTTACCACTAGATGGTGATATTGTACACCTGCTATTAAGTTCCAGTCATCCTTTTGTTTTCTGTGAGCCATCAGAAATCGTGAATCAGTTCATTCCCGACTCCATACCAGCCACCTACAGTTAAAGCCATTTAAATAGCCACACACATTAGCATAATAAATGTCAAGGTTGTTCACCTTTCTGTTTGTGCTATCTTGTATTAGCCTGTCTTTTTTTTTCTCTTTTTTTTTTCCTGCGGAGAACTGTGGATGTGTCTGTCCTGTTATCTTGTGCATTCCGGGAAGGAGCTGACCTTTCTGCTGAATGTCATGGCGGAGTCAATGGCTGCACTAGATTAGTAGGGAGGAAAAATATGCTCTCTGGTACACACTTTAACAAGGTACCACATACAGTATACCCTGTTCATTTATTTAGCTCCGCAAGTCTGCCTGATTTGTACTTATTCTGTACATCCTGTCTACCGTACAGTCCGCTCAGTTTGTCGTCTGTTTCCCACTCTTTTTGTCACTTTACACAGTTTATTCCCATGTCTTCTTCTGTTCTGTTGCTTCAGGTCTCTTCAGCTGCCACACACACAGACGACCTCCCACCTCATCTTCCACAACTCTTGAAACACATTACTGCCTGAAATGGG
Source organism: Pterophyllum scalare (assembly GCA_024447675.2). NCBI lineage: Eukaryota > Metazoa > Chordata > Actinopteri > Cichliformes > Cichlidae > Pterophyllum > Pterophyllum scalare. Next base: position 33,950 of record JAMQGT020011497.1, on the reverse strand, counting down.
GCCAAAGCATCCTCCAGTCTCCAGTGTGTGAGTGTGTTCAGGAGTGTGCAGAGGCAAGTGTGTGTGAATGTGTGTGTCATGAGAGGCAGTTCTGTGTAAGTGGGTCACCTTACTGCAGCATCCAGCGCACAGCCACCCAGCCAGTATATGGCCCCACATGCACAAACCCCCACATTTAACCCACTCTCCACACACAGTCCTCTTTCTTATCCTTTTTTTTTTTTAAATAGGAAATATAAAATTCACTCACTAACTTCTTTAAGTGGCAGACTTTGCTCTTGTTCTTAGTGGGAGGAAGAAGAAGGAAAAAAAAGCTCTCCTGGTTTACTTTCATGCCTCATCTGTCGTGTACTTCTCATCTTTTCCTCACTCTTGACCTGCAGGAAGACTCCCACGGTGCTCTTTTGGCAAGTTTGAATTTTTAAAGAACCTGTGAGCTCTAAGGAGTCAGGCATAAGCTGTTCTCTATCCCTCTAACTCACACTTGCTGTATTGCTGTTTGTGTGTGTGTGTGTGTTTTCCATATGACTTCCAGTCATCTTGGCTGCTCGGTCATGCGATGTTTGCGTGTCTGTGCGTGCACTTGTGTGACCTTTCAAATATTGTGTAACACTAGGAGCAGCGTGTTATAAAAAGGCGAAAGCACTCTGATCTTTAACTTGACACCTTCTCTGCAGGGGGAAACGCAGGACACACAGGCATTACTTTAGAGACTGCTGAGTTAGGGAGCTCTGTTGCCTTCGTCCTCGTTTGATTTTTTTTGCTTTGCTTCAAGTAAGTCTTCTTTTTTCCTTTGCTTTCATAGCGGAGTGGAGGAATGCCCTCCCACATGGTTCAGAGAACATCTGTTAGTGAGAAATGAAGGCCTGAGAGAGAAAGAGAAGGCGGGGGAGGTGGTGCAAGGGGACTTACATTAATACAGAAGACGAAAGGAGGTGAAGAAAGAACAAGAGAGCATGTGGAGAGGTGGAAAGGGGAGGAGGGAGACTGACAAGACCTCAGCTGGAGGAGACCACCCTTTCTGCAGATCAGCAGAGGTGAGACTATCCAGAGGTATCCGAGAGATAGTGACTTACAGGTGTACATGTTCCTGTGCACGTATGCACACAAACACACTTAGCATGGTAACAGAAACCTACATCAATAATGTAGCCGAGAGAAACAGGATGCAGTTTCTGCCTTACATAAGAGCTTACAGACGGCTGGCTCGCTCAGAACAGCCTCATTCATTCTCTGCTTTGCCCTCAGGCTGGATGCACACAAGATTTCTTGAGCTAATTAACCACCACATTTGCCTTTCAAACAACTTTAAGAGATAACTGTGTGGCAACAAAGGCATAAGAGTGGCACTAAAGCCATTTTTAACTTCAGTCTACTGACTTTAGGTGATTTGTTTTACTCTGCGGAGCAACATTTTTTAGCAGTGTTTCTGTAGTCGCTAATTTGCTGGATCCTACATTATTAAAGTATTGCAACAGGCGTGTTTCAAACAGGCGTGCCCAACGACCTGGGAAATGAACTTTTGTCGTTGGTGCTGTGCGCACACTGACACGGTCAAACCTGGAGGGCCATAAGTACACGGTGTTTTTGATCTAGGTCACAGAGGGTCACAGACACATGATGTCAGATCAGCAGTACTTGTCATTTTAATGTTTGACAGACTACATCCTGTGAGGTAAAACAGAACAAATCAAAATGTGATACAGCATAGAATTTGCTAAGATTGCAAACGTTATACCAGCTTAACATGAGTGCGTTTGTAGCATGCTGAATTCAGCTACTATTAGACTTATGTGACACAAATAATAAAACATATAGCACAACAAAACATGGTTTGGTCCACTTGTTAGGCCTCTGTATTTCAACCGCCTCCATCCTTAGCCTTCCATTTTTATCAAACCAGGAAAGGACTGGAGAAGCAGGCTCAATTTATCAATAAGAGTATGAACCAATTATGCATGCAACTATTTAGAACTTTTAAATATTGCTTTCTCTAAGTCCAGGGAGTGGAATAAAAATAAACCTAAATATAATGCTGATGTGGGAAGAAGTATGAAACCATAAATCTGTATGTTTGATTTATGAGTGGATGAATATTAAACTATTATTTCAGGTATGTGGCAATGGAAATGACCATCACAGGAGCATTTCTGGCAATTTCATCAGTTTTGCTCCTGCGTCTGTTGTTGACTTGGGAATCCCTGATATACCTGCTATGCGCTACCTGCTGTGCACCACACACGGAGTCAGCAAAATGTTTACCACCTGGAGAGACTTCTCTCAAGAGTTGTTAGGCATCACACTGGAGCAAAAAAAAAGAAAGAAAAAAGTTAGTCCATATTGAACTAGCATTCGTCAGGTGGGCAGAAAAACCGTTTCAAATGAACACTAATTATGCTCCGTATCTCCTGGGTGCTTAAACTGGCAACTGTTTGGCAATGCATTAGCCATAACAACTTAATGAGGTAATAATTTGTCAGTATTGTATCTGTCAGGTTGGCTTGCCACAAGTAGAGCCAAAATAATCAGTTAATGCTGGGTTTATTGAACATTTTTATAGATTAGTGAGAATAAAGGGAGTGGGAAAGGAAAAAAATATATATATAAGAGAAACTTGCACCATAATCCAGCAAAGTCTGTTGTAGGGCAATGCAGCAGGCACCTGTGATACTTTTAAAAAAAAATTGCTTTCTTGTGCTCCTTTATTTTCTTCTCCTGCACCTTTTCTTCACCTTCTTGTTTTGTGTTGACTGTCTGGTTTTTACACTATAATCTCCCTCCGCAGCTTTCTTTGTATCGGTTATGTCTCTGTTACGGGGACTTTGAGTATCTGCAAACTGGCGAATTGTTAATGCGTGTGCACGTGTGTATCTAAATGATTATTGAAGAGTTTAAGACGGCGTGCTTTGTGCTCACATCCATTTAAAAGTACGAACTTATCAAATATGTCTCCGTGAAGCTGTTAATGTGGGCAGATCCATGTGTGAATCACAGTTTTCATTTATAAAAGTGTGTGTGTATAGAAGCTCATCATGCTTGTGCTATCCTTTTTCTGCCACATTGCCATGGCGACAGTGCCCTCCCGGGGTAATGGGGGACGAGTGCGCCAGAGCTATTTATTCTTTCACCCTCCCTCTTTCCCTCTCTCCCTCCATCCATCTCCCTCTCTTTTCCTTCGTCTCTCTCTCTCTCCCTCGCACATCACCTCTCTCACTCACTCCATCTCTGCCCTCTTCCTTCTGCAACCTCGCCATCTCTCTCTCCTTCTCCCTCCTTCCTCTGCTCTTTCTTCCCCTCTGATTGGCTTAACACTCTCCTCCTCAAAATGAGATACTGCCTAATGAGACAGAGGGTGAGGAAGAGAGGGAGGGGGACAAAGAGCAAGTGTCTTAAAAAAGGCAAGTAGGAATATGTGGGGGAGGCAATCTACGCAGACTTGTGTTGCATGTAAAGCGAGAACCAGATTTAACAAAACTCTGATGTCATTCTGGAGGGAAACGACAGGCTGTTGTATATAATTAGACATCTCAGGAATGTGCATATGTGCAGAATGTATTGTATTCAGTCTTAGGATGTCAGTTGGGGTCATGACCTTTCTAATGGCTAAATCCCTGAATAAGCACAATTTGTACACTGATCAGCCACAACCATTAAATCCACTGACAGGTGAAGTGAATAACATTGATCATCCTGTTACAATGCAGTGTTCTACTTGGAGACCTTGCCCCCACCCCCACCCCACCCTCAGGAATGACTGAAGAGCACAATAAAGAGCCCCTATTGGGTATTGACCTGACCATCAAAACGGCCCCAAATCCCAATCCAATTGAGGATCTTTGGGATGCACCAGAACAAGATCAATCCAGCACCCAAAGTTTTAGCTGTGCTGCCCAGGTGCCAGCTGCCACAGGACAGCTCCAGAGATCCTACTGGGCAGGAATGCTTTTATAATAACACATTAATTGGTTTACTGGTGTGGCTGATTGGTGAGTAGGTGTTTAATCATGTTTTTTTTTCTTCTTTTAAGGGCAAGGGATAAACATTTCCAGTACTTTACAAGAAAAGAACTATAAATTATGAGTAGCAAAGTTATACAGCACTCTTATGTCTGTATAGTAAACATGAAGTGACAACCATGAGCTGGGCAACTTAGAGTAAATAGTGGAAGCAAATGGAAACTGCTAGTCTGGCACTTTCCAAAGGTAATAACATCCACTCACCAGCATATCTAAAAAAGAAAAATTTATATTTTATTTGCTTGTTTGTTTTATTTGTACATATCATGGTGTAAAATGATATGTTGGGGTCATAAAGGTGGTTACGTGCCAAAGTATTTCTTGCCTAGGTGCAATAACTTTCTAGAGCTAAGCTATCTGGAAGCTAACTTCCAGCTTGCAAGTCTTTAAGTTATGAACTAAGAAGCGGCACAAAAATAAATAACTGCTAATTAGTGGTAAATAGAGAGAACTTCACATGTCAAAACAGAGCACAGATTTCTTGGACAGGCAATGCATTTGTCTGGATTTGCCATAAAGTGCTCCAGAAGCAACCAACATCCACGCTTGAGAGGTCCATTTCAGCAACTTGAATTAGGAGAGGTGAAGTTTGCAGCCTATGTCTGCATCTACATCAAAGCAGTCCTGCCTCCATCAATAGAGTTTTTACTAAGGAGTAAATTAACCCCTAAAACAAAAATCATTTTATGCGCCAGGCTGAAAAGTCCTTGTTACATTGGGAATGTATGGTGATAGACTTGATTCTGGAGCCAGCCTCAAGTGGCCATTCAAGGAACTGGAGTTTTTGGCAATTCATCTTTCAGACCAGAAATAGCAGCTTGGCTAGGAACCACGAGTTTACAAGATATCAAATGCCACGAAAAGACCACAACCATCCTTCTATGTGTGTGGCACTCAGCCACAAGGCCAATTTGTTCCAAGTTAAATCTTTTTAGTTTATATATACATATATCAAAACTTTAAAAAAGTAATATAATTTTACTTAAATTGCTGGTTTCTGGTGCTTTTATCAAAAGCAGACGTGCATTGTCAGCTGTGGATTAATACACATTTAGTTTCAAACTGAGTATTTGGAGTAGCGTGGAAGTGCACTCAGGATAAACGGCAGCGCTCATGTGCAACTACATAACTCAATGATGTAGCTTAATAGATTTGGACAACAATGGAGTTATTTGGCACAGAGGAGAAAAAAAATCACTGTCAGAGTCATATCTTTTTAACAATTAGAGCAGAATAATACCTGATATATCCCGAAGCCATCAGGTGTCCTTTTGTTTATGATCTGGGGCCTAACAACTCTCTCCTCCTGACACAAACTTGAGCATCTAACCGAGAAAGACAAATGGCATAGTGATGGAGGGAAGGTTAGAGCGAGATGGAGACAGTGGGAGGGAAAGGTAGAATGGAAGAAAGAGTAATAACTGAAAGAGAGACAGTGAGGGGGGGGGAGGGAAGGAGGGAGGAGAGATAAATGGCCGAGTAGACAGGAAGATGAGTGAAGCGAGAGAGCAACACTGTGTGACATACTGCAGACAGGAAGACTAACGGAGCGAGAGAGTGAATGGGTGAGAAAGGGAGATGAGAGAGAGGAGGCATGTTAGTTGCATCCTCCTCCCTTTTCCTCACCCGTTTCCCTCCCTCTGCCCTCCCTGCCATGTAGCAGACCTTCTCTGGATGGTAACAAGCCACTCAGACAGCTGCAGCACACACACACGTACATACAGCCAGATTTCCTGAGGATCATTCAAAGCTTCACTTTTCTGCGTGTGCGTGTGTGTGTGCGTGCGTGTGTGTGTGTGTGTGTGTGCGTGTGTCATTGTAGCAGCAGCAGCAGTAAAAAAGAAAAAAAACAGCCTCTACATATTTAAAGGGGAAAAAAAGGGACCCACATCACATGGTTGTTGTTCTCTCAAATCTGCCTCTCAGGTCACTTTGACAGTCCACTCTCTCTCTTGCCCTAGCTCACTCGCTTGCTCGCTCTCACACACACACACACGCACACACTCTCTCTCTCTCTCTCTCTCTATCGAGCACTCAGTCGCTCATTCCCTCCCTCTCTCTTCCTCTCTTTCTCCCTCTCTCCTCCCACCTGAGCTGTAATTTGCAGGGCTGATGAGGGTGAGGGCAGAGCAGAGGCAGGAGCACTATTCTCCTCACTCTATAACACACACTCACTTACACACTTGGACACACACTCGCGGTGCGATTCAGTGTACAGCTACAACTGAGAGAATCTGATCCTTTGTGTGTGTGTGTGTGTGTGTGTGTGTGCTCTTTTTTTAACCTCTTCTTCCCCTCTTTCTCTCTTTCTCTTTTCCTCCCTTGCCGTCACTCCCTCCCTCCTCTCTCTCTCTCTCCCTCTCTGCTCTGTGGTGGTGGTGTGTGTGTGTCTGTGTGTGTGTGTGTGTGTGTGTGTGTGTGTGTGTGAACGGTGGGGATAACAGACGCTCATGTGAGCAGCCTCAGTGGCGGCAGCAGTGACTGGTGAGAAAGAGGAGAGAGAAGAGGAGAGGAAGAGAGCAGGGATAACAGAGCCACCACCACCACCATCATTCTGATCGGATTCACACCAGACATGTGAGAAGATGTCCGTGGGCGGCTGCGCGTGTCCCGGTAAGTAGCTGCCGTGGTGACGGTTGTCTTTAACGACAACCCTGCCGCTGCTGCCTCTTCTGCTGTCGCCAGCCGCTGACTTTTTCTGGTTGTGGCTGTTGTTGTTGTATTTTGGTTGGCGAGTGCAGCTGCTGCTGTGGCGTGACTGACTGGGGCAGAGAGATGGGGAAAGAGGTGCCCTGAGGCCCTGGGGCTCTGTTTGCAAAGGCTCATGGGAGGTCACCCTCTGTGGTGGCCGATGAAGAGCAAAGAAAATACTAGAACACATGCAACAAACCTGCATTCTTATCTTCGTACGCTTTTAAATTCAAGATGAAATGCAGGAGAGATTTGCTGGCATGAAGTTGTTGCAGCGGCATCACTAATGCAACTTCTTCTCTTCCTTCACCAGTTCTTGTTCTTGCCTTTTCTGCTGCAACTAATGATGCTGATGCTTTCTGACTAATGGCCCAGGGTAACAACAGAGTTCTTTATAAGTTACTCTCTCAACCACATTGGAAATCTGACAGCAGAGGTAGCGGAAAAGAAAGGGAAAAAAGGATCAAAGTGTAACATTTAAAGGGCAAAGATCACTGGTATGAATCAAAGGCTTGCATGATTGATTTTGCTCCTCTTCTCACAGAAGAGTTATTAATGAATGTTTGATGTTTCACAGCTCACACAGGAGTGTGCTGTTCAGGATACGTGAAGCGGGAGATGAGGGGATGCTTCTCTTGCTGGCACAGAGGCAGTTTTTTTTTATCACTGATATCAAAGTGGAAAAGCAGCACTGCTGCATTTGTGGCACATGATTTTTAACCTCCCTATAGATGCAAGTCTTGCTCTTTAACCATGGCATGGCTTTATAATGGCCTTGTTAGGGAGCTGTTTACGTAGAAGTTCTCCTTAAGTTCACAAAAGGAGGTCAGCAAATGCACACCCGAGTGGCAGAAGGGCATACGCTGACCGCACTCTTAACACAATTACTTGCATCTCAGTCTATATGTTGCTGTTTTCTATGACATCTGAGGTCCCTTCATTCATGTTAAATATCTATCTTTGGGGCGGTAGAAGTGTCAGTCGGAGCTTTATGCTCTGGTTTCATTTCGCGCCGTGATAACAGAACAGCTCCACAGTCTGACTGTTGCTTGTCACCGTTTTATTAAAATTGGTTGAAGTTGAGTATCAGCTACAGGGCTTCTGGGAACAGAGCCACAGAGAGCGACCTGGAGGGAGTAATATCCGTCGTATTAGGCCACCATATTGAGAGGTGTGCGACTTCTGAGGAACTCCCTGCAGTCCCCAAACAGCTGTGTTTAGGTGTGGGACGCCTGACAGCAAACAGATAATTCTTCTCGTTTTATTGACTTTAATCAGACAGAGGTGGAAAGAACAAGAGAAATAAAGGTCTAGAAATAAACCCTGCACTGCTCAGCCTCAGGCAATATATTATTAAGTGTTACAGCGATTTATGTAGCACCCCTGATAGGATGTGTAGGACATGAAATATAATCCTATAGCTGTGAATGTATTCATAATCATGATAGATGTTCTCAGAATCTACTGTTGTATAATTCTCAGCAGCAGGAGAGGAGAGAAGGAAGTGTGATAAAGTTGTGTGAGTTGCTGTGTGTATTTGAGTGAGAGTGTGTGTAGGGTGCTGCATAACCCTGACGTGGCCTCCTCTCTTCCCCTGCCTACCAGGCCGCAGTGGCCACAGTGGTCAACCCTCAAACAGCTGGGATGTGGATAAAGAAATTTAGCCAACCACTCATCCAGGATCATATTTCCCTGGTGCCAGTGTCGACTTCAGTCATTAGAGAGATGGAGCACTAACTGGTCCCATGTTTTGTGGTTTGGAAACTCTTTAGCCTGCAGATTATTTTAAAGGCGGAAAGTTTAGGAGGAGCAAACTGAGAGACAGTGTCAGCTCATCCTGGCTTGTACAGTTGCAGCTTGTAGACAGATGAATAGGAAGACACACAGCTGAGGCTGAAGGCTCTAGAAAGCTGGACAGTATAGAAAGATGTTGGCAGACAGATTTGGTATCAGCAAGGGCAAACTCTCTAGACGCACCAGATAACAATTCGTCTGGCGCACACAATGGCACAGGGAAATATGGTGCATCAGAGTTTTCGTGTGCGTGTGTGTGTGTGTGTGTGTATGTGTGTGTGTGTGTGTTCAATCATGTGTTTTCAATCTCTGCGCAGCGCCCCGTGTTACAAAGGCAAACGCTGCCACCTCAGCCGTTAAACAAGCCTGCGCATAAGAGGCGGGAGCGTTTGTTTAGAACCAGGCCTTAGCTATCTTGCGGTCAGATTGCATACTTAATCAGCGTGGTCATGGAAATTTCCAAAAAGATGTATGACTGCACTCTTCTGCGCTCCACTTTTTGCTCTCATATTGTTCTCTCTGGTGTTCCCCTTTTGCTGTTGCCTCACTTTATCTGCTTTTCGCATTCTCCTTCTCCTGAGTTTTCCTTTTTTAATCACTTAAAAAACAAAACAAAAAGGTTGACAGAGTAGTTCTTCGCTTCTTGTTTGGTGGCATCTTTCACTTTTCAACTTCTAGCTTCACAGGCATCAACGCATATTTAGCAAAACTAAAAGTTTAAAGAGACAACACAACTGTCCAGTCTTACTTTCTCATGCACATCTGGCGGCCTTAAACAATACGTGTGATTAATGTAACTTCACACACACACACACATATGTATACACAACATGAGGTAACTGAAAACCAATGTAAACACTGCCTCCCAAAATGGAACAATCGCTTCCATTCATTCATGTCAACTTCAAATGAATCCAAAGCTTGACCCTACAGTGACGCTGGTTAATTTGCACACTTAAGTTACCACCCTCCTTCTCTAATTAAAACACGATCAGAGAAGCTGTGCAGGCTGACTAAATACAATAGCACGTAAAATGTTAAACTATATAATCCGCCATTGGTCGCTTTCTTCTTGTTCTCTGTTGTTTACATTCCTGAGCTGTGTTCAACACACAAGGATCCTCCCCCTTCTTGTGTGGGCTCACATTTTGTACGTGCGGTGTGTGCGTGCGTGTGCGTGTCTGTGGATGTACACACAGCATGTGTCCCGACATGTGGATGACATAAACAGTGGGGCAAAATGTGTGAGGGAATAACTTTACTAAATGGTTATCCTGCAGTCAAATGTTTTCTGCTTAGAGATCAATTAGATGACTTCAGGTTACTCTACACTGACCTACCCAGACCTTACAGTACCCCCCCCATTTTCTCACCTCTCTGCCCCCTCACCTCTGTCATATCTGCCCCCTAATCTCCCCTATGCACACAGTTTCAGTCTGCACTGTGTATATACCTTCATCCTTCCTTCCCCTCTCACCCTCCCCTCACTCCTTTTTCTTTGACTCCTCAGATTGCTAGCGTATGTTGGCTGGCTGAATGGCTGGCTGGCTAGATTGGGGGGGGGGTAAGGAGGGGGAGAAGGGAAAAGAGAGAGAGAGAGAGAGAAAGAGAAAGAAAGAGAGGGGAAGAGAGAGAGAGAAGGGGGAAGGGACTGTGCCCTCTCATGCAGAGAGTCACATGGTGTCCCTGATTGGAGGAAAATGAGTAAAGACTGCAGCTTTGGCTGAAATGGCAACAGACAAAAACGCACAAAGGCTGAGCTGTTTAAAAACGGGTTGCACAACAAGAGAGCCTGGAGAGGAGGAGGAGGAGGAGGAGGGTGTGACAGAGGGGAAGAGAGAGGGAGTGAGCAGACACCGAGGAAAGATGTGGATTAAGGGAGGAAGAGGAGGAGGAGGAGGAAGGAGGGTAGCGAGAAGAGGTGATGAAGGGGGAGGAGAAGGCAGAGAGCAGAAGAGCCAAGAAAAGAGAAGCAAGTAGGAGATGAACACTATAGGAGAGGGAGGGAGATGGAGTGGGTGAGACAGAGTGAGAGAGAGAGATCAGACTGTGTTTCTATGTTTTCTGCAAGGCTGAGCGGTGACGTGATTGGCTGAGGGGGTGTGGGGTGGGGGGCAGACCTGACTCTGAGATCAGAGACAGACAAAATGGCTCCCAGAGAACAGAGAACGCAGCATCAGGGCACTGTCATCTCCACTCACACAGCTGTCAGCTGACACCAGCCGCCGCCACACACTCTCACGCACATCTGTCTCACACACACACACTTAAATCTCAGCTACCTGCAAAATGCCAGGAGAAAGGGTGTGTGTGTGGGGGGGGGACTGCAACATTGGAGATGATGGATAATAATACAGATCATTAAGTTGCTACAGCTGATGCATGATTCTTATAACACTTAAAATAACACACAGATATTACATGTTAATGTCACACTGGATCACAGCTGAGCCTTTTTCTGATTTAATCCCTTCACCTCTAGGCCAGTTATAACATGTGACGCACTTGCCGCTGAACTTCCCAGGTTGCAGTGTGTCTGTGTTTGCCTGCCAAAATGATCCTGAGCAGGGAATTCACCCAGTGAGTGAGAAAATACTGTAGGGCAGCATGAAAACAAAGACACCGGCTCGCTGTGGCCACAAGAGGGCGCTGCTATCAAAGGACAAGCTGCAGATTGTGGGTCAGTCAGAATTTTCCATTGTGATTTCTTTAGACTGTAAAACAGATGAATGAGTGATGGATCTCTGCTGAATAAAAGCAGATTCATTTATATTCAGCTTTGATTGTTGCTATTTCTTCTGACGCTGTTGCGCTTTTGTTTTCTCTCGCAAATGAATCGCATCAATAACACTTTTCTGACAGTCGAGCTATTGGGCACAAAAGATTCAGATCCTTCAATTAAGTAAAAGCGGCAACCAAACGATGCCAAAAAAAATGTCCTTTCAAAGTAAAAGTACTTCAATTAAGGCACTAAAAATGTACTTAAAGTATTTAAAAACTATTTTGCATAACATCAACAGCCCATATGTTATGCTTCTGTAGTTATAAATATTTTCCAATAATGAGTAGGGATATAAATTAAGAATTTATTTATATTAATGCTATAGATTAATTAATTAATTTCCTAATTAATGTCTGATCAATTTTCTGAGTGGATAAAATAAGCTTACACAGGCTTATTATGAGCTTTAAAACAGTTTTAACAGTCTGAACACAGAGGGGGGGGGCAAGCTCTACTGCATATCATATCACTGTTTTGCAAGGAGTAACTGAAAAACAAAGCAGTATTAGAGCAATTTCATAAGTCCAGAGGCATACGATTCTTATGGATGGGACAATTTGAAATTTATTCTTAACTGGAATGGTTCAGGAGTTTCATCCCTGATTATCATTATCTATAATAATTTCCTGCAAGATATAGTTTTTAAAAAAAGCACATATCAAAATGTCTTTTTTTGTGTCTTCTGTTATTTAACTACAAAAGTTAGTCTCTTTGATCATTTGATATGGAAGCAAAGCCTGAGGTTCCCATCATGTTAAATAAAAAATTCCCCAATCATGAATGAAAATATCCAGTGAGCAGCTGTTCTCTGGGCAAAAATGATGTCAGAGGAGAATGGATAGACTGCTTCGAGCTGATTGGATGGCCACAGTAATTCAAAGAATCACTTATTACAACAAAGATATGCAAAAGGGCATCTCTGAACACACCACATATTGAACCTTGAAGCCGATGAGCTACAGCATCAGAAGACCATGATGCTCGTCATTCCTGTTAGATGAGATATATCCCATCAGGTACAGGAGAACTGAGGCTACAATTCACACAAGCTCACCAAAACTGGACAATAGAAATAGGAAAAAATGTTGTCTGGTCTGATGAGTCTTGCTTTCTGCTACAACATTTGGATGGTATGGTCAGAATTTGGCATAAACAACATGAAAGCATGGATCCACCCTGCCTTGTACCAACAGTTCAGGCTGCTGCTGGTGGTGTAATGATGTGGGGCATATTTTCTTGCCACACTTTGTGCCCCTTAGTACCAGCTGAGCATTGTTTAAATGCCACAGCCTACCATGTCTATCCCTTTAAGACCACAGTGTACCCATCTTCTGACGGCTGCTTCCAGCAGGATGTCACACCATGTCACAAAGCTCAAATCATCTCAAAGTGCCTTCTTGAACGCGACACTGAGTTCACAACACTCAGATGGCCTTCACAGGCACCAGATCTCATCCAGCAGACACCTTTGGGACGTGGTGGAACAAGAGATTCTCATCATGGATCTGTAGCCGACAAATCTGCTGCAACTGTGTGATGCTATCATAACAGCGTGGCACAAATCTCTGACAGACTGCTACATAATCTCATGGTACTGTCATGCTGCCCAACTCTGCCATTATTTAACAACTACGTAAAACCCTTGAGATCAGCAGTCTCTTTCGCGAGGGTGTCCTGGGCCCAGAAATGCAGCATTACCTTGAATGCTTTTCACTGGAAGGAGTAACTAGGGAAAACCCTCCCGAGTTCAGGGAAATCATTCAAACTTCACACAGAAATCCTCTTGCTGTGAGCCACCATGCGGCTAATTAATGTGTATGTTACTTTCGTCTGCTGTACATCTTTCTGTTAAGACATTTTGCTTTAACCCTTAACCTTGAAGCCGTTAAAATAATTATAGTTGTTAAATGCGTGCAGCTCTTCTGGCTCACAGTCTCTTTGATCTAAAGCTGGCCACTGTACTCTGTTAGGGCTCATTCCTCCAAAAAGTGACAGCTTGTCTTTTGGATCTTTTATCAGAGCAGAATCAGAGAGATCTCTGTCTCCCCCTTCCCCATTTGATCCAGTAATGGAGTAAAGAGGCCTGAGCTGCCAACTGTATCAAATCTGGCAGGCAGACACCAGTGAGACTAGCCCCAGAGACATGTAGCTAGCTTCCATGTGGACAGTGCGTGCCACTGATGTGTCTAAACTATTTAATATTGTGAAGTGGGAAAAGTCACGGAACAATAGGCTTGCTTTTACACTTGGGGAAAGAACTGTAGTGAATGCTATCTATGAAAATAGGAGTGGTTCTGTTTTCATTCCTGTTTGGGGAAAAAAACGGAAAAAACAGCACTTAACTGATGTCACTCATTATACAGTTAGCACTCGTCTTTGAGCTGGGATCAGCTTAGTCAGGGCTTTTTCTGCAGTCATACCAACATAAAACTGTCCTCAGATCAGTGTTGAGGGTGTGCTGAAGGGAGGCTGATGGGAATGGTTCTTATCAGAACTCTGGCAGATGCATGTGCTGTTGAGTTTCCTGTGGACTAGTAAGTGGAAGTGCCACGCTGCACACATTTGCACATGTGCACGAGAGCATGCACATACACATTTGCACAGACGTGCATGTACATGCAAGACACACACACACGCACGCACACGCGCGCGCGCACACACACACACACACACACACACACACACACACACACACACACACACACACACACACACCCAGACTGTAGGCATCCTTCTTCCCCCTCCTCGTGCCCCTGAGCCTGACAGTCTGGACATGGAAGATATCAGAGAGAGGGAGAGGCATGAAAACACAGACCCAGGCTCTGAGTTAGATCAGTGTGTAGTTGTGAAAGTGCATTTGTAGGTGACAAAATGGCGATGTCAGAACAGCTAGAGTCTGAAGGAGGTAAGTCTCACTTGCTGACCTTTTCTTTTTTGTCTTTCTCACAGATGACTCTGCAGACAAACCTCTGAGGTCAAACAACAGCTGAATTTCTGATTTGCCTTTTTAAAAAGTGTATCGCTACTCTTTGGTATAGAAATGCTGTACAAATTCAGCCTCTTCCTCTCTTTTGTTGACTTTGACAAAGGTGAATTTAAACAGGTTGCACTTGTCGGTTTAAAGTGTAAGCTTAGGGAAAGCACCTCACTGTGCCACCACGTGTGCCTGCTTCAAGCACTTATTATACATGGATTTATGGCTTTAGGTGTGAATGTGTAACTGTAGGTTAGAAAATGAGGCAAGCTGGTGAAGTGAAGGTTAGGCAGATCTTTGTGAGTGTGCGCGTGTGCCTCACTGGTTGGGGTGCTGGTTGAAGATAAGGCTGTCCCTATGCCTGAGAGCAAAGGAGATGGTGTGTGTAAGCCCTTCAAGCCTTATCCTGACACACCTCCCACCCCCACCTCCTCTCCAACACCCCACCACACACACACACGCGTGCACGCACACACGCGCACTGGGGATTAACCCCGTCATGTACCATTTCAATGGGTGAGCTTGGACACACAGACACACACACACACAGACACACACACACACACACACACACACACACACACACACACACACAGGATTAACCCTTGTGTGTCCATTTCCACGGATGTTTCTTAGCCTCTCTCTGGTTGTGTCAGCGCTGACTGCTCATGTTGCCATAGTGACAGGGGCCAGCCAATGTAAGATAGGCAAATCCACATAAGTCACCCACAACAGACACTCTAGGCTACAACGAACTACACCTCCCCCTGGTACTAGACACACAAAGATGCTGCCAAAGGACTGACAGCAGCCTCGTGAGCTGTGAAGAGCTCATGTCACAGGCTTACCATGGTCAAACCAATATACATAAAGTCAACCTAGGCATCTTTGTTGTTGGTCGGGTGAGAGACAGGCCTTAGAGCGGCTTATCCTCTCTACATGCCTGGCTCTGGGAGACAGTGCACTTCAACATACTCTGGATTTCATACATCAGAGCCTGCAAAGAGGTTCATATTTGAGTTGCTGTCTTCTTCTTGCAGATATGAGAGATGCAGATCCAGGCAGGATAGATGTTGAACAAAGGGATATATGCTGTCTCGTCACTTGAAAAACATATAAGTATTTAAAATAAATTACAATTATTATAGCTAGGTTCAGTGGTGTCAAAAATACCAAGATAAATAACAAACAAAAAATTTAAAGTAAAATGAATAAAAGTAGAATTGAATATCTCAAAACAAAAACAACTACAACAACAACAACATAATAATAATAATAATAATATAATAAGAAATTATGCAAATGTTTTTAAAATTCACAAAAATACTTTTTGTTTATTCTTATCTACTGAACATGTTTAAATCACTTATAAGAAACTGAAAATTTGACTTGTGAATTAAAATGTATATATATTCCCCTATGTATCCTGTGTACACTGGAATAAAATTTTGTTTCCCCAGAATCATGGAGCAACATGTAAACAGTACATAAACAGCCTGCAAGGCTACAAATATACCACAGTGTAAGTCATGTTCAGCACAAAAATATTATATCACCAGAAAAATAAATGGGACATTAAATGCTGAACAAAATGTATACACATAAATAAGTTCATTTTTAAAAGTTCAAATTTCTCCTTACAGCCCCTTTGGAGTACATCTTTAAAAAATCCAAATACGACTTTTCTCCCCCCTCTCCACAAATTGTGTATGTGTCCACCATTTAGCTGTAATTCACTTAAACTAAACGGTGAGGATAAATTTTATAATAGAAAATAATGATGATGATAAATGTTATTATAATATCATAATAATGTAGTACTACCAATCAGCATCAGTGTTTAGTCGCAGAGCATCCTCTGTGAAGACCTGTTTACAGAGCAGCTCGCAACTGCGGCTTAATTTATGAATAAATCATTTATGAAACATTGTGTTTTCACTCCCAGTGTGCATGGGTGGTGTATTAATGAGAACCACGTTCATGCTGATGGCTGCAACAACCTTAAGCAATCAGCAGGAGGGGAAAGTTCTTTAGTGGGCGAAAGGAAACTACTTTGCATCTTTGATACGGGATAATCTGTCTTTTCTGTGTTTCGGGGTTAGATGCTGCAGATCGCATAGTTTGCATGTGCTTGCATAAATATGTGGAAAAACGGCTGTCCTAATACTGCTTGTTCTTTTTATATCACAACTTTGGCCATATGGGTGAGATCTCGCTGGCTGTGATCTGAATATCTGATTATTATTTGAGGCGATTTAAGCAGATTTGGAGGCCTGTGGGATTCTCCTTTTGGCTTAGCGCTTTCTGTGTGTGCATCTATGTGTGTGTGTGCAGACTCAGAGATTCCTGATGTTAAGGGATTTACCCGTGCACCAAGGGCAGTTCGATATACAAACGAAAAGGCTGAATTAATTATCAAACCTATCCTGCTGTCTTTAAGTGTAAGTTTATAAGCTCTTGATGCACTTTTGACCGATGGGACTGCTGCATGCAGCACGTTTGCAGAGCTCTCGCTGCGTCCTGCTTGGGCTCAGGGTCTCGGTTGTCACTGCCTCAGCTCAAGTTGATTGCAGCGAACTGATGTTCACTAATTAGGTAAACATGACAACCACTTTGCAGTCAGCATGATCTTTGTCTCCACACGCATCTCTACTGGGTTGCATTAGGCCAATTCTCATCTGTGTCAGTTACAAGTAAGGGATGGGATGCAGAGAGGAGGAAGGGGAAAATGCTTACCAGACAACCTTTATGTGCAGTTGTGCATTAGTTGGGGGAGGAGGAGAAGGGGGAGAGGGAGAGGGCGGCTGGCGGTGCTGGGCAGAGGAGAGAGGAGCAAATGCATTGCAGAGGGAGAGGAGGAGGAGGGCCTACAGCTATTGTTCATGTCCTCCCGTGAACAAAGGGCTCATCGGGGTCCATATGTAAACCCACAGCAGGCTTTAGCCCACTGACAAGGCCTCATGCGGGACAAAACATAACCGACCGACTCCCGCAATTTAGTCCTTATTCCGTTTTGAGGAGATTTTTTTTTATTGATCCAGTTCAAAGGGACGTATTGTGTGGGTACGTTGCGTCCAGCCAACCGCCGTCCAGCGGGCCTATCCGTTTTTACGCACGGAGCGTACACACGGTGTATCAGCACGGATCTGTAAACATCAATTTTCTGATTGGACTTCTTCGCAGGTAAAGGGTCGCTTTCCCCCCCCAAACACACTCCTGAACTCTAACGATTAGCTTGGGTAGCGATTACATTTGGTTTAGGATTTGCCGCTGGTGTAATTTCTCCCCTTTTTTGGGCTGCTTTTTCATTGCGAAGGGATTTAACGCTAAGGCGTTAGCAGGAAGGCTAAAACCAGCTAACTGGTTACTAACTGTTTCCTGGCTAGCTGTCGTTAGCTTGCCCTGCAGGCCTACGAGGCAGTGTTGTATGCAGTCAGCATCCGTGTGGTTATTATCGCGGTTATATATCGTGTCTAGTTTAACACAAATGTGTTGCTTTTCAAATTTTTATCGTTTGGTGTATTGTTGTTAAGATCGCTTTCGTCCCGAAGTAATTTAAGCCTAGCTAGCAACTATATGCTAGCCTGCTGCCATTCTAATTGCCTTTGTAGCCGCAGAAATCAACATCAAATGTTATTTAACTGTTAAATTTATGAAGCACAGCTGCTGAAGGAATCCAAACTGGTGTCACTTCACGTTCAAAGTTTCCCAGCACCGGCCAGTTTAACCTGGCTCTCATGTTCCGTTTGGGTACTTGTCTCTTTTAGCAATCATGGTGGAAGTCTGGAGTGGCAAGAATCCACAACCACGACAGGTTATTCCCATTTAGAGGAGACTTTGTGATGTTGGGTGGATTTTTGGCAACAGAGAATGAAGAAAAGTCGATAGTTGAGTGTTTTTGTTGGGTTTTTTTTTTTGGTATCCATGTCAGTTTGACAGATGATCTGCTCTAAAAGTTTCTGTCCACAAGCAGATGTGTGTATGTTTAATGTGTATGTATCTGTGGACATTGTGTACTGTGTGCTTGTAAAAGAGAGGAACATGATTCCCAGTGGAGGAAGTGGAGTCCAGCTGATGTGATTGTGACTGCCTGTCATTAACCGCTAACGGGAGAGGAGAGGAGCTAATGGAGCTCTCAACAACTAATGGACACACAACGAATCGATTATTTATTTATTTATCAATCTTCTGGTGGTGCACCCAGCCCATACCATAGTGTTGCACATAGTAAACAGCTTGGTTTTTAACTCGATTTGAAGTCAGGGTTTCAGAAAGAGGGGTGTTTTATGGCTTTTTTGACTTTTAAAAAGATGGAAATGTTGTATTATGGAAAACTTTAAAAAAAAAATTATTTACCTTTGGGTCTGTAAGAGTTGTGATGGCTGCTGTTATTCACAACAGATTTGTGATGCAATTCCTCTCTTCAGTGAGATGTATTTTACAAGGATGCATAGATGAGTGATTTTTAGGAACACCATCCTAATTTGTATGACTCTAAAGGTGAGCCACCCTCTGTCCAGCTCACCGCAGTGTGTCTGCTGACATTTGTGATATTAATAGTTTTACATTACTACTTTTTACTGGTTTGACTGTATACTATACATTTTACTTTGTTGTTTTTCTCAATTCATTGCAAACGTTCGTTTGATACAAGCCCCTCTCTCTGGTTATATCTTCATACAAACAGTGTCATAAATAAATTTAATATGCAGAGACACCACAGAGATTCATGAAGGAGGTGGGGCTTTACCATGGTGATGCCAGGGGTCGTGACCTGGAGGCCGCCACGCCTGGATGGCCTTTATGGGAGAGCAAGGCAATTAGAGTAGAACAGGGACTGGAGCTTTGTGTGTGTGTGTGTGTGTGTGTGTGTGTACGTACGCACGCAGTAGCGTGTCATCAGCATGTTTTCTTGTGTGTTTGGAGTTCAGTTTCTTCTGGCTTATTGTTTAATACTTGATGCTAAGGCTGCAGCAGGAGGCTTCTTCCTTCATGTTGTTTTACATCTTAATGCCACAACCTTTGCATTTCAGGGATGACCTGTGAATGAGTACTGCTAAAATTGGACCCTACTGGTTATTCCAGGCTGGTTAGGCATCAGAAGAGTCAGAAAAGTTCTCCAAATTCACTTTAGCCAAAAGATCTTTGTCTGAACCTTACCGTACTAGCATGCTTTAAGTAAATTTCATGGACCCCTGTTAGACAACATCCTCTTTGTTTTTCTTTTTTTTCACAGCCTCAGCTGTGGTGATATTGAAAATTGAAAAGTTATGTGAGTTTAATAAATGGACAGTACTGCTTTTCTGTCTAAATTTGGCTCGCTGATCTGTCAGGTTTAGCTGTCACACTGATGAGGATTTTCTTCCACCATTTGGCTAAAGCCCTTTAAATATAGTTGAACCTTTTACACAGAAGTCGAATGTTACATTTATGTTCTTTTTCAACATTTGTCCTCACTTCTTTTCCAGGCTGTTCCTCCAAGTCGTTCAAGCTGTACTCCCCCAAGGAGCCCCCCAACGGTAGCACTTTCCCCCCTTTCCACCCCGGCACCATGCTGGACAGAGACGTGGGGTGAGTTTCATTTCTGTGCAATGTTTGTAAGGCTGGCCCAAAATGAGTCCAGCCGACTGCTTAAAGTCATATATATATATATATATATATAAAATTTCTGCTAGCTGTCACATGTTTGTCAAATACTTCTGTGCATTCAAGCTGCTGTCACAAAGCTTTTGCAGTGCATTTACAGTAACAAAAGTTATAAACTTGAGTAGCATTATCCTCACTTTACTTGTCTCAGCTCCACTCTATAAACACGGCATAACAGAAGAAGCAAATCTAATATCTTTGGAAATGCATAATTACTTTAAGCCTTTAATTTAAAATCAAACCAATGGACAGAAAACTCCCTCAGTCTATTTTCTCTCATTTTGTAAGGGATCAGTGTAGCCACTCAGCACTAACACATTTATTTCAAAGTGTATAGAGATACAAGCACATGCAGCGGCTGTGCCTGCAAGCGTGTCAGTGTTGAAAGTGTTGGTTATATTAGAGGGAATCTGGTGTGAAGCGTGAATTTGCCTGGGAAATTTTATGCAATATTTATTTAATCCACCCATTTTTCTTAGTTGTTCATGCAACTTATGATCAAGGGGGGCACAGCCTATCTTCAGCTGAAATGGTCCATCACAGAGGCAACACAGAGAGACAGACAGTGCACTGATATCCCCATCTACGGCCAATTTAGCATCACCAGTTAACCTAACATTGCATTCCTTTGGCCAGTGGGAGAAAGCCGGAGTACCTGGAGAGAACCCATGCAAGGACAGGAAGAACATACAAGCTACAATTAATGAAGCATTATGCTTTAAAAAGTGTAGATCCCAGAAATATAATAACTGTAACGTCACCGCCCTCCCAGTATCAAATCCTAAAAATACTTTTCTAAATGTAGCATACATTCTACAATATTACCAAGCACTGGTAAAACACTATTGATATATGAAAGTTTATTCCTTGAAATTAGCAAAGGGGGCCCTGTTAATCTGTCATTTGGTGACAGTTTTCATAAGTGCTGATGTAATTCAGAGTAGGGAAATTTTATTCTTCCATCATTTACACTGCCAATTATAGAGGCAACTGCCTGCTGTGAAAGATTAAACAGTTAACTGCTGTACGAAGCTAATATTTATAGCTAAAACCGGCACTGAATTGTGTGGCTCAGTAAAGTAAGAGATTATACTTCATTGTTTTTCCACCCCTTGTCACTTTGCAATAAATGAATCGCATGCAGTTGTTGATTATGTCTGTACATCTGAGAATTGATATTTACTGTCTCATCCAATTTGTGCCATGTTTGGATTGTGTCCCGGGGTTGTAAGGACAGCCTAGCTCCTCAAGGAGAGCATATTAGCACTATAGCGGAATGTAATAATGTCTCTGTCTCTTGTTTCTCCAGCCCCACTCCAATGTACCCTCCCACATACCTGGAGCCAGGAATAGGGTAAGACTAAATTGTTTCCCATTATCTCAGGCAGGTTTGAAAACTGCAGTAATACAAATACTGATAAGGTTGTGAGATTTTTTTTTTCTCCTTATCTTAATTACGGAGAGATCTTGCAATAAGACTGTAAAAGGCTAAACTGGGTTGTTAAACATAGCTAAATCTAAAGAAGTCATGAGTGCTTTAACCATACTGCATTTTAATAACGGCCCCCTTTTTTGTTTTTTTGCATTTGCTTCTTCCAGGAGGCACACACCATATGGCAACCAGACAGACTACAGAATATATGAGCTCAACAAACGACTACAGAACTGGACAGAGGTTTGTGTGCACGGACAGCCAGGTGCACAGACACTAAAAAGCTCCACAATTATGTTTGCAATTGAGTGCTTTCTCCTCTCTACAATGTAGGAGTGTGACAACCTGTGGTGGGATGCATTTACTACAGAGTTCTTTGAGGACGATGCCATGCTGACCATTACTTTCTGTCTGGAGGATGGACCCAAACGTTACAGTAAGAAACACTTTGATACTTTATGGAAAGGGCTATAATTGCAAGCTGTAACTGGCTAATTTCTTCATGTTGTACCGCCACTTGTATTTTCTCACCAGCAATTGGCCGGACATTAATCCCGAGATACTTCCGGAGTATATTTGAGGGCGGCGCCACTGAGCTCTACTATGTGCTGAAACATCCCAAGGAGTCCTTCCACAATAACTTTGTCTCCCTCTGACTGTGATCAGTGCACCATGGTCACACAGAATGGAAAGCCTATGTTCACACAGGTGTGTATGTGCAGGGTATGTTTGTGTCAGTATTGTGGACAAGTACAACTAGGAATGTAGCAATACACTGTACTGATGATAACTGTGATATTTAAAAATTAAAAATTTCTGCTCATGTCCGGCTGCAAATTTTTATTCTGAGTGTGTTTTTAAAAATGATGAATCCTACACTGTAATCTTTAACTGTGCAAACATGTACTAATTTCTGCATAGATTTTATTCTTCGATGTTTGGCTGTATACTAACTCCAGTCCTCTGACCTTCTACAGGTGTGTGTAGAAGGGCGCTTGTACCTGGAGTTCATGTTTGACGACATGATGAGGATAAAAACGTGGCACTTCAGCATTCGACAACACCGGGAACTCATCCCTCGCAGTATACTGGCCATGCATGTGAGTAAATACAGAGGAAGTGGGAACCCACACAGACACGCACTGTTTGCATGTTTTCTGATTTACTTTCCATATGTTCCAGGCCCAAGACTCACAGATGCTGGACCAGCTGTCCAAAAACATAACAAGATGTGGCCTGTCGAACTCCACCCTCAACTACCTCCGAGTGAGTACAGTACATGTGCAACACTTGGATTTGGAATAATGTTCTTTCACTGTGTTTTGATCACGGTCCAGCTGTAATTGAGTAAGCAAACATGTGCTTGCCTAAAATCTTACACAATATCAAACCATGAAACAGTTAATTAGGAGCACTGACTAATGTGCCAAACAGCAGCATATGTTACATACAGCATGTTTTTTTAAGATAAAAAAAAAAGGATTTTAGTTGAGTAAAGGGAGTAGAGACTATTCAGAACAGTTCCTGCTTTTAAAGCACACATTGTAACTTTTGAGAATATTAAAGTAGGTTCTCTTCACTGTGAATGATTACCTTCCTCAAAAGGTGGCCTGGTTTGTAAATGAATACATGGGTTGTAGTCACAGTACATCCAAATTGTAGACACCCTTTTATTTATTTATTTATTTTATTTTTTTGGAGACAGAGCCTGTGTTTCAGTGAGCCTCTGTAGCACATTCTGTTCATGTACAGTAAGATAATGAGCCTGTCAGCTTATTTGACATCAAACGGAGTAACTGAAGCTCCATTTAACAAAACTGGTTTAAATAGTTTGTTGCCAAAAACTTTTCTGTGCAGGACCCACCCTGTATGTAGAGCATTTTTGACTAGTAGTGGTTATGGAGAGCATTGCTTTGAGTGGGTAGCTAGATTGCTTGTATCTCTTTTTTTTACAAGCATGGGGATGCCAAACCAACTGTTTTGTTAGCAGGACCCTTTAAATCGTTAAAGGGATATTTTATGTAATTATTTTTGGCATCATATTTACTAGCATCCATGTCTTCTTAATTTACATTTCATTCAACAGATACACTATATTGCCAAAGGTATTCACTCACCCATCCAAATGTCTGTGTAGGTTCTCGGTCATCCAGGTCATAGTAGTCTCTGGAGCTAGAAAAAGGGGCAACCTCTCTCAAGAAGCATTTCGAATGAGAGGTGAAATGTCTTCAAGAAACAAAAAGAAGTCCAGTCGCCCCTTTTTCAATCTCCAGAGACCACCCATCCAAATAATCAAATTCAGGTGTTCCAGTCACTTCCATGGCCACAGGTGTATAAAAGCAGACTTCTTCTACAAACATTTGTGAAAAAATGGGCCACGTAAAATGACAGAGGTTGCCAACTTTCTGTAGAGTCAGTCTCTACAGACCCCTGAACTTTATGTGGCCTTGACATTAGCTCAAGAACACTGCATAGTGTTTGGGTTTGGAATGGGTTTCCATGGCCGAGCAGCTGCATCCAAGCCATACATCACCAAGTACAATGCAAAATGTTGGATGCAGTGGTGCAAAGCATGCCACCACTGGACTCTAGAGCAGTGGAGATGTGTTCTTTAGAGTGATGAGTCGCGCTTCTCCGTTTGGCAATCTGATGGACTAGTCTGCGTTTGGCAGTTGCCAGGAGAACAGTACTCGTCTGACTGCATTGTGCCAAGTGTAAATTTTGGTGCAGGGGGGATTATGGTGTGGGGTTGTTTTTCAGGAGCTGGGCTCTTAGTTCCAGTGAAAGAAACACTTAATGCTTTAGCATACCAAGACATTTTGGACAATTTTATGCTCCCAACCTTGTGGGGACAGTTTGTCTGCTCCAACATGACTGTGCACCAGTGCGCAGAGCAAGGTCCATAAAGACACAGATGAGTGAGTTTGGTTGGAAGAACTTGACTGGCCTGCACAGAGTCCTGACTTGAATGCAGTAGAACATCTTTGGGATGAATTAGAGCAGAGACTGTGAGCCAGGCCTCCATGTCAAACATCAGTGTCTGACCTTGCTGTGAGTGCTCATATAGAGTGCTCTATATAAGAGCTAGTCCAGTTACCATTTACGTCACAAATGTGCTTCTGGAAGACTGGTAAAAAAATTCCTGTAAACACACTCCTAAACCTTGTGGAAAGCCTTCCCAGAAGAGTTGAAGCTGCAAGCTGCATAGGGTGAGACATATTATTAAACCCTATGGATTAAGAATGGGATGTCACACAAGTTCATATACATGTGAAGGCAGATGAGTGAATACTTCTGGCAGTATAGTGTATTTCTCCATTTATGTTTTAAAAAAAAGCCCTTTGTATTCTGCCTGACTGTCCAAATAATCATAGCTGTTTTTTTGTTTTTTTTAAATTGTGTGTGACATATGATAAAATACTGGCACTTCAGTTATTGGCGACATCCCCTTGCAGAACAACAATGTTTTAAATGTTTTTGTATGCCTGACAGTTGGATACTAGCAGGCTGTTTGTCTGCATCTGGTGTGCCACCCATTTTAAACGCAGCACCGCCTCACAACCATGTGGAAATTGATTGGAACATGAGCTTCAGATGCCTCTATAGTGACTGAGCCACTCTAATGTTGCTGCGAAGTGATAACAAATTGTTTGCTTGATGTTTTGTCCCATCACATTGTCTGATCTCAAACGTTCAAGTCAACCAGTGATGCTAATAATGCTGAACACCAGCTGATAATGCTGGTACTAAATCAAGTGGAACATCTCTAATTACCTTGAAAAATGGGTAATCAGTAACCTGTGGCATCTCTCTGTTCCCTCCTCCAGCTGTGTGTGATTCTGGAGCCCATGCAGGAGCTGATGTCCAGACATAAGACCTACAGCCTCAGCCCCAGAGACTGCCTCAAGACCTGCCTCTTCCAGAAATGGCAGAGAATGGTGGCACCACCTGGTAGGTTAAAACACATGATTAGATATGGCACACAAACACATTGACATGTGCTAAATGTATATATAACTTGCTCTTTTTATTCCTTATCTGTAGCTGAGCCATCAAGACAGGCCCCTAACAAACGACGGAAGCGTAGGATGTCAGGCGGCAGTACCATCAGCGGAGGAGGAGGAACTAATAATAACAACAACAACAAGAAGAAGAGCCCTGGTAGTGGCTTCCCACTGTCCAGCCAAGTTCCGGTGAGCGCACTGGTTCCATCTAGTGTCCCTATTTTGCTACTACATCTTCAGCATACACGCTAGGACTTTGCTCTTAGATAAACTGCTCAGTAGATTTACTGAGGAAAGTTCACATCATTATGACAACAAAAAAGCAGGCTTCAGTAAACCAAAGTGATGCTGTGTACAAAAAAAGGCCTGACCCACTTGTTTTAAAACACACAAATGTCCATCCATCCATTTTCTTCCACTTATCCAATTCAGGGTCGTGGGGGGGCAAGTAGATCCATCCCAGCTACCAAAGGGCGAGAGGCAGGGTACACTCTGGACAGGTCGCCAGTCTGTCACAGGGCTAACACAGAGAGACAGACAACTGAGTTAGAATTACCCAAACCCCACTTATTGTATGGCCTTGGGCTGCGAGAGGAACCCGGAGTATGTGGAGAGATCCCAAACAGACATGCAAACATCACATGAAAAAGCCCAGGCCAGATGGTGGATTTGAACCCAGGACCTTCATGCTGTGAGGCAACAGTGCTAACCACTGTTCCACCATGCCGCCCCACACATACACATGGATTAGATTAATAAGCTGGAAGGTTCTACTTGGTGAGCTTTTTATGGTAGAAAATTGCATTAATTTTATTTTAAATTACAAGGTGGTTTCAGAAACACTAAATGCATTGCTTGTTAAAATAAGATATTGGTGTGGTCTAATGCAACCTGCTGTTTTGTGCCTTTGCAGGATGTGATGGTGGTGGGAGAACCCACTCTGATGGGAGGGGAGTTCGGTGACGAGGATGAGCGCCTGATCACACGGCTGGAGAACACACAGTTTGATGCCGCCAATGGCATAGACGACGAGGACAGCTTCAACAACTCTCCGGCGCTGGGCTCCAACTCGCCCTGGAACAACAAGGCTCCCTCCAGCCAGGAGAGCAAGAGCGACAACCCCACCTCACAAGCATCACAGTAGAGCCCAGAGCCCCGCAACCTCAACCTAACCCCTCCCTGTCACTCCTAGGCCCCCACCCCATCTCAATAGCCATGACTGCAAGAGTAACAGTTCATCATCAGCTCTCCAATCCAAACACCACTGTAGCACTCAGATTCAAGCACAGGTAGCCTGAAGGGACCCGGACTGTTTTGGCGAGCCAGATGAAGTTTCACAACTTTTCATTATTGCTGAAACTTCCTGACAATTAGGCACTGTGTCCCACCTCTCTCTCCCTTTTCCTCCCACAAGAAGTCCCATCTGCTCTTGCCAATTTTCAGTTTGGGATGGCAACCAGGTAGCAAAAGTGATGATTTAGTCCAGGGGAGAACTGTGCACGCTAAAGTATCCATACTGAAGTTCACATGTAGGAATGGGTGGGGTGGAGGGGAAGGTGGCAGTCGGGCTTCAAGATGGTGGCGAGTTGCGTAGGGACGACTCGGCCGCTTGTACTCTAAAAATGGCTTTGGATTCTGGTCTGCTCTGCTGATGTGCAAGTCACTCATAACATTTGTTAATAGAGTGTGTGTGCGCGCGAGTGTGTGTGTTTATGAAATTCGCGAAAAAGAGAAAAGAAGCTGTGTGAGCTTAGTGGTGGCTTTGCTGAAGCAGATCGACCAGAATTTAAAGTCAGTATGTAAAACCATTTAAAATGAACACACTAGGAAGAGAGATGAAATGTGGCACTAGGGAAACAACACACACACACACATATATAATGATTGAAGGATTTTGAGTCCCCTAGTGCCCAAATATCTCTGATTAGACTACAGTGAATGCAGTCTTTCAAACAGAGAGCATTTACAACACACACACACACAGTTACACATTTTAAGAGTTTTTATACAGTATATATTTCCCTAGAATGTTTTTTAATTTGTATTAAACGCCTTCATTTCAATTGTTACTTTTTTATTTTCTACCAATACTGAAAAAGCTACAGACCAAGGAGCAACACAGGACTTTATCCCTCCCCCCTCTAAAATATATTGTTTTTATCTTTTATGTTTATAAAAGAGAAATACTTTAGTGTGGATGTTTTTATTTTGTCTTTTTGTTCCTTTTTTGGAGATTTGAATTTTTGTGTATTTGTGCTTGTATATTTAAGGTAGTAGCAAAGTTCTGTCTGACTGTAATAAAATGTATTCTTACTTAGATTTACCTAAAGCCATCCCGATCTAATGTAAAGAAACAAAAATAGGAAAAAGGAGAAAATTCATGAACCCATCCCCCTGTACCTTCCCACCGGCTCTCTTTCCTCCTTCCTCTTTTTTTAAAACTTGTGTAAATTACAAACCCCTGCCCCCTCACCAGGGGTACAATGCCACCATGGAAAGATGGTTTTACTGTTTGTTTGTTTTTTTTTTTTAATTTATTCAGAAATTCACTCATCTATTCATCTATACAGAAAGTGATTTTTTTTTCTTTTTCACTCAACATTCACAATTTTGTGTGTTACAACTTGATGTCAAGTGAATGTGCTTGCTGAACTTTAGTTACACAGTGACTCCCATGTTTTGTCACTGGCTAAACAGATTTTAATAGTAATTTTTTTTCTTTTTTTTTTTTTAGTATGTTTTCTGTCTAAATTGTCATCATTTGTATTCGTAACCAGAGTCATACACACATCTTCTTAAACCAGCCTCACATTGAGTTCAGTTTGCATATTTGGTAGCAATGCTGAGTCTGTAAAGTCTAACGAATGAACAGCTGATGCGCTTGTCATTGTTTTGTACATTTCCATTTTGTTACTGTTGATTCCAGCAGCAGTTATGATTGAGTTTGAATGGTGACTTGTACCTTCTTCAGACCCTGTAGGAAAATCATTGTTTGATATATATTTTTTTGATTTGGTTAGTTTCTGCCCTTGATAATTAATGTATGGTACCAATAAAAAGATACATTTTCACTTTAAAATTCTTCCTTCTAGTTGATTTTTGTAAATGTTACATTCCAAATTTATTTTAGTTACATCATTTTATTCTGGTGGATATTTGACAAACTTGAATTGAAACTTGATGTAAAATGAGCCATAGTATATCATTTTAAATAACTTCATGTTAAAACCATGCAACCCAAATGGTTTGAAGATATATAGGCAACTGAAGTTTGTGCACAGCACAGTGCTTCTAGGTTTTGGCCATTTTAAACATATAGACATACATAACATATATACTCCATGTTTATGTGCAATCCATGCTTTGAAAATGTGGGCCATAAAATATTTTTATGATGCATTATTGGCTTCATTGCAGGACTAACCTAGAACATGAAGCATTAGGATGTATTTGCCCTCTGGAGGCACATAACACAGGAGGTGTTGGCACCCTGAGTCTCCTTCATGTAAACTGCGTTAAACAGCGTCTCTACATGCTTGGTATGTTGTTAATTTTTATGGAGCAAGAATAAAATTTAAGAAAGCAGTGGCAGAAAATCTTTAAAGCTGTCAGTGTTTAAGACACTCCGCACTCATTTTGCATGCGCAAAACCTCACATGAATGTACTCTTTACTCTGTGTAATGCTGCAAGAAACATACCATACAGAAACCATAGAAGGCCAGGGTAAAAAGGAAAAAAAAAGATTTGATAACAAAATTTTTTGCTGCCCTCTCCTCCCTATTTTATGAATTATAGCACACCACTCTGTTTCCCTTAACCCTCTGCAGCCTGGCTCTTGTTGTAACATGCCACTGTGAATTTGATCTGTCTGACAGGTTTCGAGCTGCGCTTCGGGGAGTCCTGGGCTCCTCAGATCTTGTCCAAAGCCTGCAAGTATTCTGTCCTGCTGGGTGGTTAATTGCTTTCAACCAAGTCTACATCAGTCCTGAAACACACACCTAAAATTAAATTGACGAGGAGAACAGAAAATCAGTAGGCTTCTGAACCCCAAGGACCAGAACCCTTACTGGTGGCACAGATTTCCCATCTCTTGAGAGCTGCAACCAACAGTTGTGTTATTCAGTTGCTTCATCATCAGTGCTTTGTTTCAGGAACAATAATAAAATCCAAATCAGTATAATAATGGATTAATTATGTGCCTTCTTCATCTATTTAGTAAAAAAAAACAAAAAACTTTTGATTTCCAAAATTATGGCAGTCAGTGTCTCAAACTGTTCCCACTTGTATTTACAGAAGGTAAATAAGGAGACTAACTGTGAGTTACAAATGTGTTGACCCAGTGCTACATCACCCTGTCTTCCACACCAGCATCCTTCAGACAGTTACAGGGGTTGGACAATGAAACTGAAACACCTGGTTTTAGACCACAATAATTTATTAGTATGGTGTAGGGCCTCCTTTTGCGGCCAATACAGCGTCAGTTCGTCTTAGGAATGACATATACAAGTCCTGCACAGTGGTCAGTGGGATTTTAAGCCATTCTTCTTGCAGGATAGTAGCCAGGTCACGACGTGATGCTGGTGGAGGAAAACGTTTCCTGACTCGCTCCTCCAAAATACCCCAAAGTGGCTCAATAATATTTAGATCTGGTGACTGTGCAGGCCATGGGAGATGTTGAACTTCACTTTCATGTTCATCAAACCAATCTTTCACCAGTCTTGCTGTGTGTATTGGTGCATTGTCATCCTGATACACGGCATCGCCTTCAGGATACAATGTTTGAACCATTGGATGCACATGGTCCTCCAGAATGGTTCGGTAGTCCTTGGCAGTGACGCGCCCATCTAGCACAAGTATTGGGCCAAGGGAATGCCATGATATGGCAGCCCAAACCATCACTGATACACCCCCATGCTTCACTCTGGGCATGCAACAGTCTGGGGTGGTACGCTTCTTTGGGGCTTCTCCACAACGTAACTCTCCCGGATGTGGGGAAAACAGTAAAGGTGGACTCATCAGAGAACAATACATGTTTCACATTGTCCACAGCCCAAGATTTGCACTCCTTGCACCATTGAAACCGATGTTTGGCATTGGCACGAGTGACCAAAGGTTTGGCTATAGCAGCCCGGCCGTGTATATCGACCCTGTGGAGCTCCCGACGGACAGTTTTGGTGGAAACAGGAGAGTTGAGGTGCACATTTAATTCTGCTGTGATTTGGGCAGCCGTGGTTTTATGTTTTTTGGATACAATCCGGGTTAGCACCCAAACATCCCTTTCAGACAGCTTCCTCTTGCATCCACAGTTAATCCTGTTGGATGTGGTTTGTCCTTCTTGGTGGTATGCTGACATTACCCTGGATACTGTGGCTCTTGATACATCACAAAGAATTGCTGTCTTGGTCACAGATGCGCCAGCAAGACGTGTACCAAAAATTTGTCCTCTTTTGAACTCTGGTATGTCACCCATAATGTTGTGTGCATTGCAATATTTTGAGCAAAACTGTGCTCTTACCCTGCTAATTGAACGTTCACACTCTGCTCTTACTGCTGCAATGTGCAATTAATGAAGATTGGCCACCAGGCTGGTCCAATTTAGCCATGAAACCTCCCACACTAAAATGACAGGTGTTTCAGTTTCATTGTCCAACCCCTGTACATCCCACCTGCCTGCCATCACTGTAAAATACAAACAAACAGGTATTTATTCCATTCATTGTGCCATCCTGTAGCTTCACAGCAGTAAATTCTATAAGTTTAGCTTCTTAAAGACCAGGCAGTGAACAGAATAGAATATTTTGGGGCATTCAGTGGTCCTTGTAAACCCTAGAAGTGAGAGAGAATGAAATGTCCTGCTTTGGCAAAGGGTCCTTTGGTGTTTGGATGTTACTTCAGTCTCTTGCTTGTTGTCATTTTTGGTGATATCAGCGGTAGAGACACTTGAGACACAGGTGTCAAATGTGTGGCTGAACCAAGGGCCTGAACTGGCCTGTCAAAACTGGGCATTTGCATTTGCAAAATGTGAAAATGACCTTGTAGTCATAGTTTGCTCCAGAGTTTAAAAAACAAAAATCCACCACTATTTCTTGTATGGAAAATGTATGGAAAGTTACAGAATAGTTTGAAATCTAAGTTGTTTGAAGCATGAAGAAATAAAAAAACGAGTTTGGTTTATTTATACATAAACTAATGTGGAAAGTTTTTTGCATTTCTTCTGTAATGCACGTCTAATGACGGTAGACCTGATGTAAAAACTGGGACATATTGTTGAAACTGCACCCATTTTTAAGGACATCGCAGGTCGCTTATCGTTGCTTGTTTTAATAAGAAAAAAATAATTTAAAAAGAAATTACACCTTCTGCTGTCTGGCAATTTTTTTAGGAGAATAGGGTGCAAGGCGCCTTTCATCTGGTTATGGTTTCAGCTTTTTTAAAATCTTGCCTAGGGCTCAGGTGAATGGGTTCGGAGTTTACTCCTTAAAAGAAAAAAGGCCATTATGCAGTGGCTTTACTAGTCTAGTCCACGTGAGATCAAACTGGACTGTATGTGGCTGATGAAGTAAAATCAGTTTGACAGACACCCCTTTAACCCATGTTAAAGTAATCAGTAATAATGAGTAGTTAGTCTTTTGTGACACTCATTGTTTGCAACAGGGTTAATTATAAATGACTCATGAAGAAAGTGAATCACTGTGCTCTATGGCAGGATAATTATGAACTAATCATTATTTAAAGATTCACTAATGTCGTATTTCTCACTGTGAGCTCTAGTAATTATTATCTATTACATGCTTCTTGTTTACAAGTATGGATGGATAGTGATAAGGTTTTATTCATAACAATGCCATTGTTGATTCTTTATCAAGTCCCCTCTTGACTCCTGATTGAGCTAATTGTGATTATTCAAGAGTCTGATCACAGGAAAGAAAGAAGACTCGCACAAAAGCTTTGCAAAAGTTTCACTGCCATGATTCTGAACCGGCAGACAACCATGAAAGCACTGATAAAAGGTGCTTATAATATAGAAAGCATACCATTCTGATGCACAGAACATTTTGGAACCAGTTCTTCATTCTAACCCCTCCTTATTAGGGAAGTACTTTTGAATCATGCATCAAGTTGTTCCATATTAATTCTGTACTTGTTCTTTAGTAGCTACATCCGTGTTTGATACAATATTGTTAAGTGCTATTAAATTATTGTGACATATATCAGGAATGCAGGAATAACTCTGCATGATGCTGCACGCACTTTCATTTAAACTTAGTGCATCAGTGTGAAATCTAGTAAAACACTCTCTTTCAAAGGTCATTATGTCTGCTGATGTGTTACAAAAGCGCTATTGAGCTGTGCTGGCATTAAATAGCTGGCAAACTGAAATCACTACAGCAGTGTTCAGTTTCCCTTTCTGTTTCATCACCAGTTTTAACCTTAACAAAGAACGAGCTCCCGCAACGTTAAAAGCAAACGGGCTTTAAATATTTACTGTGCATCTTTGTGTATATAGATGGTCATTGTGTAACTTCAGGGTCCTTCTGTTTGCGTCACTTAATGCTCTCTCACACTCTTTAAACCCAGTTTCTCTCCTCTACTCCTTTCTCATTAGGTTCAGATTTTCTTCCTCTCTCTTGCATCATCTCCCTCTCTGTCTAATGACACAGTAAAAGCAGAGCTTGTCCCATTTATTTTGGAAATTGAGGTACTTTATGTACTCCATACCAGAAATATTGCCCCTTGATTGTGAAAGTTAATTTACCAAGAACTCATGAGGTCAAAATATGGACGCATTAACTGCTGTTTTGAACTATAGCCAGAGCCTCTGGAAAATTTATTATCTAAGTCCAGAAAAACAGGTCTACCATAAAGACGGCAAAGCACTTGTTCTAATTCGCAGATGCAGACAAAATTAATGCACTTTATGAAGTAGTTAAAAGGGAGTTCATTCATCTCAACTTGCTGCTTGCTGTGTAATTTCCACAGTGCAACTCCACAGGAAGCAGTCACATAAATATGACAGAAAACTGCTGCTGAAAGGCCATTAAAACACTGTAAATTTCACAGAAATAAAACCAAGAAGTGAAATTGAGCTCCAACATTTTAATGTACTGAAAATGAATTGCAGTCAGACGTAGGTAAATGTTTATTTCTGTTACTACAAGCATCTCTTGTGGTACAAAGAAGAGATTTAAAGTTGGACTGTGATGAAGGCCACAAGCCAAAATGCGCTGGTCAAACAATAAAATTACGTACTACAAATGTTGCGGGAGCTTTAACCTTTTCAGATTTTATACTCTTATCTGGGCACCTTGAAAATAAGTAAAATTATGCCAGAAAACTCTGCTCTGTCTCTTAGATGTTTATTTGTTGTGGCCACGTGTTTCAAAACTGTCACAAGCAGCCAAAGATCACACAGGTAAAACACCAGGACCTTTTGAGCTTTTTGTCAGCTTCCATGAATGCAACACCTCCATTATTCTGTGGACATTTTGTAAACCCAAATGCACTGGTTAGAGAACAAGATTCACATGAGCTCTCTAATGTCACACATGGCTTCTTACTCTCATCTGTTAAGCAATACGTAACTGAAGTTGAATAGGTTACATAACATAG
>JAMQGT020011496.1:0-50306 GCA_024447675.2 Pterophyllum scalare | reverse complement strand
GAAAACTTTCTTCTTGTTATTCTGAAGCCATCTCCATAGATATTCTACCTTCTCATCACAGAGCCAGGGATTGACAGTCAGGTCCAGGCCGTCCGGATCGAGCGAGTGCAGATGGTCCAGCAAACCTGGAGGGATGTGGCTCAGCTGGTTTTCATCCAAATTCAGGTGTCTGAGCAGAGTGAGTCCCTGAAACAGGTTTTGGGGCAGTTTGCTGAGAGTATTCTGAGTGAGGAAGAGATGCGTGAGGCTGTCCATGCTCTGAAATACAGATGCATCCAGCGTGTTGAGCTTGTTGTTCTGCAGGCTTAGCCTCTCGAGTTTGGTCAGTGGGTTCAGAGAATTTGCTGGTATCTTCTCCAGATGGTTGTTGGAAAGGTCCAGATTTTCCAGGTGGGGCAGCTTCTGAAGCAAAGTACTTGGGATCTCTGTTAACTGGTTTTCAGATAAGTCCAGCCAGGTCAGGCTGCTATTATCAGAAAGCCACTCTGCATCAGCTTTTTTAATCAGGTTATTCTTCAGCACCAAACTCTGTAGTGGGGCATGGCTGAAGACATCTGCAGGCAGATCGCTCAGCTTATTTCCGGTGAGATCCAAAGTGTTGAGGCGAGGAACACCTCTGAGGAGATGAGAGGGAAGGCTGTGCAAGTGGTTGCTGTACAGGTGGAGCCCTTGCAGCATGGGTATGGCATTTAGATGCTCTTTGGATATGGAGGTGATATTTGTGAACTGGATAGTTAGTAGGGTGGTATTCTCCGAGAGACCCTCGGAGGGAAACTCTGTCAGGGGAACCTCATTACAGACCACCTCATTTCTTCTAGGGTAACATTTGCAGAGAGTTGGGCAGGAAAGAGCTCCAGGGCAGAAACATGCCAACCATAGAAAAACAAGAACACACCAGGACTTCATATCTGGAAGAGAAAACAAGTAGAAGTAACATTAAATACAAAGAAGTTATTTCTTCATTGTAAAGCATTTAACCACAAAAACTACAACAAGTAACAACTGCTTGGTAAGCAGAAGCATGAATAACACTGACAAAAAAAAAAACTTACTGTTGTTTTCTAGTTGAATCTGTATCAGTCTGCAGACTGCTCCTCACATCAGATTCAGCACTGTTCCCTTCCAAATTATTCATTTGGGGAGGCAAATCTCCCAGTCTAATCATTACTTATTATGTAAACAAGGACCTGCTGCTGCACAGACATTTGTCAAGGACAGGCAGTTGCAACAGACTGAGTAACTCATACCTCGTGGGAAAGTACAAGAAGAAAACACTATAATTCTACTAAAAGTTGCTGATTCTGAAAGAGGATGAAGTCTGTGAAAAAAAATCTGCAAAAAATATGTGTACTTTGAATTTTATAACTTGTGTGTGTGTGTGTGTGTGTGTGTGTGTGTGTGTGGGGGGGTGTTAAAGGGTAAAAATGCCCAATAAGCATTTCAAAATTTGGTGAATTTATTTATTTTTTGCAACTTTGTAATTTGTTTTTTTTGCATTGAACTTATGTTTAAATGTTATAGCCTGTTTCCATTTATCAGCCTGCCACTATTATATGTCAGAAATACAGAAGCACACTGATGCCAGTGTACTCATTTCTAATTCTATATTCTTAGACCCTACTACTACTTGCATAATTCACAGATCGCAGATAATCCTGGTTGTGACCTTATACCTGCCCAATTTGAAACTTTGGCCAAGTTTATGACAGAAATTTTAAAAAACCCAACAGGTCCACTTCAAGTGAAAAATTGCCAGCTAAAGTTATTAGTTGTAATGGTAAATGGACTAGTTCTTATATAGCACTCATCTACTCTAGCTGAACACTCAAAGCACTTTATACAACACGTTTGCATTTACACATTCATACAAGCACTTCCTTTTACAGCTAAGTGCTTACTGTCTAACATTCACACACATTCATACTCCGATGGTTACATCAGAGAGCAACTTGGGGTTCAGTATCTTGCCCAAGGATACTTTGGTATGCAGACTGGAGCAGCCAGGAATCCAACCATCAACCTTCCAATTGAACTGTAGCCTCAATTTCCTGTTCCTCACTGACAAGAGTGGCACCTGGTGCGGTCTGCTGCTGTAGCTCATCCGCTTCAAGGTTTGATGTGTTGCACATTCAGAGATGCTCTTCTGTATAACTTGTTTGTAATATGTGGTTACAGTTTACTGAACTTTATAAGATTGCCAAATATAGGGTGTCACATTTTGAAATGATGTTGTGGATCAAAAAAAAACCAAACAAAAAACACTAAAGAATGAAAAACAATCCACTTACCAATCCAGCCTCATAAAGCACACTTGCAGAGGAGAGCAGAGGTAGTAAAAAGCAAAGTCAGGACAAAGTCAGGGATGATGTGGTCCAGCAAGTTCATTGGCTATTGCAAATGTATGCTTTACATCCTTACAACAAATATCTCATGTATTTTACATAACGCTTTAGGCTCAAATAATTCATCTTTTGAAATGTAAATTAAAAGACAGGAAATACAATCAAAAGATTAAATGTGCATTAACGGGGAGGAGAAGAAACGCTGGGAGGAGGCTGCATGCCACCTGAGACCACAGCAGGTTTCATTCATTTGCAGTTTAACCAGAACATTCAGTCACACAGCTGATAGACAGAATGGATTAGACCTGCAGTATGAAATACGATTTGAGCATCTGGGCAACATGATGAACTATTACATTATGTATGATGAGTGCCAGTTGGCTTTAGGCTGTTCTGAAAGATTTATTTCAGTCGAGCCCACTCACTCCACATGCACTTGTGAGATAAAGACGGACCTCTTCCGGTACAGTTCAAATGGTCTCTTAAAATACACCGTAGTCAGATGTGATACTGCTGAAGGAAAGATGGCTTTAGTGTAACTATAACATACATTTTTAGTATTGTTTGGTTATTAAAACATTTCCTATATTAACACTAACAATTTGGATCCAGTCAAATGTGAGATGTGGGGTTCGAAACCAAATAGTAACCCTTATATTTTTTTTGTTCTATTATACTTCATACACCACATTTATTGATTTGAAATCTATTTACTTTTAGAGACCTGGTCAAGGTAGCAGCTGTATATCACTACTGCTTTTGATGCACATTCTACGTCAAAGTAAGTGAAAACTTCAAAAAAGCAAAACAAAACAAAAAAACTATGCACAACATACATAACCCAGAGCCACCGGCTGAAATGCTGCAAGTTTTGTTTTTGTAATGCATCACCCCAAAAATTCTACACATGAAATTTTAAACATATATGAACAATCAATAATTGTCAGGAATGGCAAATAAAAAAAAAAAGGTTTTTGTTGAGTTACATTATTCTGTCATATGTTGTAATAGATGTACCCATAAAGGCCCATAAAGATGTAAACTTTTCCACTCAAAAAGAACCCCTTAAATCATATTTATACATTTACATGACAGCTGTACTTATAGCCAAAAAAATAATAAAATACAGTCATATGCAGCAACACTTTATGTGCTACAATACACAGACTGATCTCTCAGTGTATATACAAATGTTCACACATGTGCCTAATCTTTTCTTTTTTTTTTTACAAACACAACAAAGACAAATGGTCTTGTCATGACGATGATAATAAAATAAGGAGGTTTAATCATCAAGCTTGCAGCATGCTTTTTCTTTGGATGAAATCTCCCTGTAATAGGAAGACTGTGCAAACCCAGATCTCATGATAGCCGCCAGTTTTCTGTCCATATTTGTGTGTGGGTTTTTTTTTTTTGTCAGTCTTCTCTGAAAAAATAACACATGTAGGCACTGCTTCCAGACCACCATTACTCCACATGGATGAAAATACTAGCCTGTGAAGATAGAAGAAAATACAAAAAATGGAAATGAGAAAACCTGGGATGCTACCAACAGTGTGGCAGGCTTTCAAAGGCCCAACCTACACAAAATCTACGACATTTGCTGAGCAGATGTGTGAATTCAAATACAATCCCAATTCCCCAAGAGTTAGGATGCGGTGTAAAATGTAAATAAAAACTGAATGCAATGACTCTGCAAATCTCATGAACCCACATTTGATTCACAATAGAACCTAGAAAACAAATCAAATGTTTAAACTGCGACATTTTGTCATTTCATGAAAATTATTAGCACATAAAAGTTGGGGGGTGGGCAACAAAAGGATGGAAAAGTAAGTGGTAGTAAAAAGACACTTGAGGAACGTTTTGCAACTGGCCTGCTGTCAATTAGGCTAATTGACAACAGGTCAGTAACATGACTGAGTATAAAAAGTGCATCTTAGAGATTAATTTTAGTATATAATCCAGAAATGCTGCTTTCCTCTCTGGACCAAAGCTAATTTAAAGTGGAAAACTGATGCGTGGTCAAATTAACTGAAATTTTTAATTTTTTGGAAAAAAATTCTTTGTGGAAAAATGGATGCTACATGCTCCAGACTAAAAAGGAGAGGGACCATCCGGCTTATTATCAGTAGTTAGTTTCAAAGCCGGCATCTCTGATGGTATGGGTGTGCATTAGTCTGTGGAATTGGCA
Organism: Pterophyllum scalare; assembly: GCA_024447675.2. NCBI lineage: Eukaryota > Metazoa > Chordata > Actinopteri > Cichliformes > Cichlidae > Pterophyllum > Pterophyllum scalare. The sequence continues at coordinate 45,770 of JAMQGT020011496.1, read as the reverse complement.
CCGTCAATGCTGAAAGGTATACACAGGTTTTAGAGCAACATGTACTCCCATACAGAAAACCTCTTTGTCAGGGAAGGCCTTGCATATTTCAGCAAGACACTCCAGTTCAGACCTTTCACTAATTAAAAACATACAACAAAGTATCATGACTGTTGGGCAGCTAGAATCCTACGTGAGACAAGACCGGGACAACATTCATCTCACAAAAATCCAACAGCTGGTCTCCTCAGTTCGCAGATCTTTATGGACTGTTATTAAAAGAAAAGGGGAAGCAACACAGTGGTAGACATGATGCGGTCCCATTTTTGAGATTTGTTGCTGCCATCAAATGGGGAAAATTTATTTATTTTTTCTGTTAAAATGGGTCCTCACTTTAAAAATTGAATGTGTTTTCTCTGTTCTATTGTGAATAAAATACGGGCTAATGAGATTTACATTCTATTTTTTATTTACATTTTACACAGTGTCCCAACCTTTTTGGAATTGGGGTTGTACATACAATCAGTCAAAATCCTGGGTAAACTTTGGGTGCAAGTGAAGTTCTCTATGAACTCTTGAGTGAAAATGCTGACCTTTGCAGGGCATAATAACTTTCTCTTTTTATCCAGGTGGTCTTTGTGAAACTTGGCGTTGCACTGGCGGCACTCAAGTGCTGGCGGGGGCTTGAAGACATCCCACAAAGGTCGCGTACAGACCTCACAGCTGGATGGGAAATGGTAAAGAGTGAGGATGAACTCGTGGCCCTTGTGGCTGATGTAAGAGGTGCGATCACTGGGCGGCGTTGGCTCTGAAGCGTCCCGCTCCCGCCTGCTCTTGCCTTCACTGTCATCCTGGATCAGGAGAGAGAACAGAAGGCTAATGCAATTAAATTTAAGATTTAGCAAGGCAGATGGGTAAATTGAGGATAGCATGCCTCATTTGTCTTGAACGTCTGTGGAAATAAAGGAAAGAAAAAAAATGAAAAAACTAATTACCTGGAAACTCCTTGAAATTTCTTTGAGAGCTGCATGGTACACATCAGTTTGACTTAAAGATCTGACACGAACCAGCTTTCTGAAATAGGGAAAGAAATGGAGAAGTTAAGTCTCAGGCTCGCCAAGTATGAGATTATTTTAAGTACAGAGTGATTCAAATTTATTACAAAGAAAATGACTTAAAATGGAACAATTCAGTTGTGATTGTTTTTTTCCCCCTATTACTTATTAAATCACACTTGTCCCACTGTTTACACTAATTTTTGTGTATTCTCAGGTTGCCCCAGTCATTTTTTGCTTGTCTTTCTGTTTAGATCTATTGCTATTCAATTTAGTGTAAAGATCAATGAATCCAAGAGGATTAATCCTAACAACCAACATAATTTTGACATTTTGGTTTTAGTTAAGCTTCCAAACAACTACTGGATCCCATTAACATAAATGTGGGATGAAGATGTTCATGAGGGCCAGCACTAAAAGGAAGGTTGCAATTTTAAAGCAGCTTAAGGAAAAAAACCCATTTTATATAAATTTGATTTTCCCAGCTCCCTCATATAATAAGCTACAGTTTCCTCTCATGGCCATATGTGAGCATCTTATATTCATTCCATTTTAGGTGGAAACTGCATTCACAGATGGGCAAAAAAATTTAAATGACTCCCCTTCCACTGGCTTTGTGCAGTTATAAGAAGTTTCACGGTCTTTTTTTGTAGCAGATGTTCTTTTCTCTATGGTAGTTTTCATTATATTCCACCAAAATATGCACAGCTTTCAAGCAAAGTACAGGAAGGAGAAAATGGTAACAGGTTAACCTGCTTCCTTCCTTCCTTTCCTGCAGAGTTTAGGTTTGAAAATCAGAATAATTCAAAATATAGGGCATTAAAATGTAGGTTCCCCATTATTTGCCCAAGGGGCAAGTAATGGGGAACGATTGAATTATTTTTTTGCATAAGCACTCACTGAATTATCATACACTATGCTAATTCCAGAGCTTTTCATTCAGTGCCAACATGTTAGAATTTTAGTTTGTTCAGTATTTTGCCTAATGAAATACATGAAGTACTTCTTATTTAGTAAATGAATGTTAGATGCTCAAATGCTGCTTTTAATGACTCACTCAGTGTCCAGGGTCATGAAAGGATTAGCTTGCTTTCAATCCAGTTCACTGTTATAGAACAGGAGCTTCTTAATGCTCACCACCACATACTGTAAATGTGAGATAAAGATGGACCTATTCTGTATGGTTCAAATAGTCTACTAAAATACACCAAACCACTGATGGCTTGTTATAAATAACAAGCATGCGATTTATAACATGCATGTTTTGTACATTTTCGTAGTTTAGTACTATAATACAGCATAAACTGCTTTGTCCCCCATTTTAACAATTCAGATTACAATTTCATAAACTACATTCATTGATTTAATTCAATTCAAATAAATTTTATTTATATAGCACCAAATCACAACAAACAGTTGCTTCAAGGTGCTATGTATTGTAAAATAAAAACTCTACAGTAATCCAGAGAAAACCCCACCAATCAAATGAACCCCTATGAGCAAGCACTTCGCAATAGTGGGAAGGAAAAACTCCTTTTTAACAGGAAGAAGCCTCTGGCAGAACCAGGCTCAGGGAGGGGCAACCATCTACTGTGATTGGTTGGAGGTGAGGGGAGAGGCACAGGACAAAAGACATGCTGTGGAAGAGAGACACAGATTAATAATAACTAATGATTAAATGCAGAATGGTGTATAATCACAGAGTGAAAAGAGGTAAGTAAAGAAGAAACACTGCAGTGCCTCAGAAACCCCAGCAGCCTAGGCCTATTGCAGTGTAACTAAGGGATGGTTCAGGGTCACCTGATGCAGCCCTAACTATAAGCGCTATCATACAGGAAAGTTTTAAGCCTAATCTTAAAACTAGAGAGTGCATCTGTTTCCTGAATCCAAATTGAGAGCTGGTTCCACAGAAGAGGGGCCTGAAAGCTGAAGGCTCTGCCTCCCATTCTTATGAAAGCTTCCATACATTCTACTTTTAAATACCCTAGGAACTATAAGCAAGCATGCAGTCGGAGACTAAAGTGCTCTATTGGGGTGAACTGGTACTTTGAGGTCTTTAAGATAAGATGGGACCTGGTATGTGAGAAGAAGGATCTTAAATTTGATTCTGGATCTAACAGTGAGCCAATGAAGAGAAGCCAATATAGAGAAATGGCTCTCTCTTTCTAGTCCCCGTCAGTACTCTAGCTGCAGCATATTGGATCAACTGAAGGCTTTTCAGGGGCTTTTAGGACAACCCGAAATAATGAATTACAATAGTCCAGCCTAGAAGTAATAAATGCATGAACTAGTTTTTCAGCATCACTCTGAGACAGGATATTTCTAATGTTAGCGATATTGTGCAAATGCAAGCAAGCAGCCCTACATATTTGTTTAATATGTGCATTGAAGGACATATCCTGGTCAAAAATGACTCCGAGATTTCTCACAGTGTTACTGGAGGCCAAGATAATGCCATCCAGAGTAAAGACCTGGTTAGATACCATGTTTCTAAAATTTGCAGGGCTGAGTACAATAACTTCAGTTTTATCTGAATTTAGAAACAGGAAATTAGAGATCATTCAGACCTTTTATGTCTGTAAGACATTCCTGCAATTTAACTAATTGATGTGTGTTATCTGGTGTCATGGACAGATAAAGCTGGGTATCATCAGCATAACAATGAAAATATATGCTGTGCCTTCTAATAATCCTACCTAAGAGAAGCCTTTATAATATAAACAGAAATGATCCTAGCACAGAACCCTGTGGAACTCCACAATTAACCTTAGTGTGTGAGGAAGACTCCTCATTTACAAGAACAGATTGGAGTCTATTAGATAAATATGATTCAAACCACTGCAGCACAGTAACTTTAATACCGATGCCATGTGCTAATCTCTGATAAATGTTATAGTCAACAGTATCGAAAGCTGCACTGAGGTCGAACAGGACAAGCACAAAGATGAGTCCACTGTCAGAGGCCATAAGAAGATCATTTGTAACCTTCACTAATGCGGTTTCTGTACTGTGATGAACTCTGAAACCTGACTGAAACTCTTCAAATAAACCGTTCCTCTGCAGATGATCAGTTAGCTGTTTTACAGCTATTCTTTCAAAGAATTTGAGAGAAAAGGAAGGTTAGAGATTGGCCTATAATTAGCTAAGGCAGCTGGGACGAGTGATGGCTTTTTTAAGTAATGGTTTAATTACTGTCACCTTAAAAGCCTATAGTAAATATCCCATTAATAAAGATAGGTTGATCAGATTTAAGATTGAAGAATTAATTAATAGAGGGACATATTTGAGCAGTCTAGTGGGAATGGTTTGGAGGAAGTAACTATTGAAGTTAACTCAAAGATCAATCGGAGACAAAGAGTAAATAAATATCAGTAATATAGATGTAGCTGTACATAACTATACATCTTTGAGATGGTTATATTTTTCTCTAATGGTTAAAATTTTATTTGTTAAGAAATTCATGAAATCATTACTAGTTAAAGTTAAACTTATCTCAATATACCTCTGACTCTTTGCCTGCCTGGCTACAGTGCTGAAAAGAAACCTGGGGTTATTCTCATTTTCTTCAATTAGTGATGAATAGTAAGATGTCCTATCTTTACAGAGGGCTTTTTTTATAGAACAAACTCTTTTTCTAGGCTAAATGAAGATCTTCTAAATTAGTGAGATGCCATTTCCTCTCCAGCTTACAGGTTATCTGCTTTAAGCTTTGTGTTTTTGAGTTATACCATGGAGTCAGGCACTTCTGATTTGAGGCTTTCCTTTTCAGAGGCGCCACAGTATCCACAGTCCTATGCAGTGAGATAATCTACCTCTGTGGGAGTACAGTTTAGGAAGCTGCATTGTTGACACATGGCATTGAAGATGATATTAATGGAATTATAATATCCTTAAACTTAGTTACAGCACATCACTACTGCTTTTGATGCACTCACTATATCCATACAAGTCTGAAAACTTTCAAATAATAAACATGCACAATGCAACACATACACCATCACCAGAGCCACTGACTGAAATGCTATAAGCCTTGTTTTTTTTTTGTTTTTTTGTTTTACATTTTTTTAATGTATCACCCCAAAAATTCTACACATGGGATTTTAAACATATATGAACAATCAATAATTGTCATTAATAGCAAGAAAAAAAACATTGTTTTAGTTGAGTTCACATTATTCTGTCATATGTTGCAAGAGATATAATTATAGAGGCTCATTTTCCAAAGAACCCCATACATTTACAGGACAACCATATATACTGTATGATGTGGTGCTGACTTAGTCATAAAAATAAAACAAACAATCATATAGACTATCAGCTACACTTTATATGTTACGATACACAGAGATACCTATATCGTATATACAAATGTTCAAACACACAGGGGAAAAAAAAAGAAAAAAAAGGACACTTTAATCGTGAAGGTTGTCACATGCTTTTTCTTTGGATGAATCACTGTAATGTGAAGACTGTGCTGATTCTCCTTATGTTAAAATGGCAAAAGACAATAACCAGATCTCACAAAGCCAGTTTTCTGTCCATATTAGAGTTTTTTTTTAAATTTTGTTTTTGTCAGTCTTCTCTGAAAAAAGTAACGCACGTAGGCACCGCTTCCAGACCACCATCATTACTCCACAAGGATGAAAATATTAGCCAGGGTTAACTGTGAAGATAGAGGAAAATACAAAAAAAGGAGATGAGAAAACCTGGGAAGCTACCACCAGTATGGCAGGACTTCAAAGGCACACCCACACAAAATCCACACATAGACTAATAAACAAGGAAGCTACCCAATAACCACACAATGCATGTGTAAATGCAGAAAAAAAAAAAAGCAGGCAGATACAGGAATAATTCTTGGTCTGCACATTTGCCCAAAGAAAAATGTTAAAGCCATTCAGGGAAGAAGCCTATTTGCGTAGACATAAAATAGCAGGTGAACATGTGTTGCTACTGACTTCACTTATGTACTTTTAAAGCTACAGAGCCTCAATTAATGTGACTAGCAACAGTTGTGTTCACCTGCTATTTCATGTGTCAGAATGGCAGCTGGGAAAAGGATTAGATTAAATATAGCTTAGAATAAAAGGCAAGAAAGCGGTAGAAAGAAGCTAGCCTGTCTCCCTTGAATACAACCCACCAGTAAATATAGATCCCACAAATGATCAGAATACGTTATTTGCTCATTTGTAAAAAAAAAACAAAAAAAAACTGATATGCAAAAGAAATAATTTGAGGTTTTTTGGCTTATCATGTATGCAGTTTGTGCTAAGCTAGGATAATTAGCCACTCTGTCAGCTAAAAAGTAAACATCTTCATATTAATTTACTGATTTACTTCTTCCAAACATGTAGAACGAGAATTTTTCCAGTCAGTCTACTTTTTTTAGTGCAATACATTATCCTGAATATCTTAGAACTTCAGGTTTAAACAGATTCAAACTCATCTGTGAATGCGGGAATCACACAAAAAACATGCCTCATTATATTAAAGCCACACATTTCATGCAGAGGTCCAGTTACCCTCTGTCCCTCCTCTTTAACTTTCTTCAGAAGAACATATCATCATCATCATCATCATTATTGTCATCATCCAATGCCCAACTCCAGTCTTTCAGGTCAAACTCAAACAGTCTGAAACATCAAGTATGAGGGTTCAAGGTGGGGCCAAAAAGCCTTTAGTGATGCACAAATCTGCTGGAGCAGCACATGCTACTTTCACAAGGGGGCAATACAGAGCTAAGAGTTCATGAGTTACTTTATGCTGCTTACTATGATGAGAGGGTTAATAGGCACAGCGGTGCAGCGATGCAGAGGCTCACCAAGCTATGCTACTTACAGTCTCCCAACACGAGAGACGTTAGAATGGTGGGGTCAAAGGTGAAGAGATCGGGGGTCAGTGGAGGATGATGCAGAGCATGGGGCCAGTGCTGAAGGATAAAAGCAAGTTAGGGTGTGGCTGAAAGTTTAAACTACTGACTGCATTAACAGTCTAAGAAAAAAGCAAGACGGTTAGTTAAGCTTATAAATGGTTTGGTGTCATATCCTACTCAATTAAGTCACAGCTGATGCTCGATGACGTGCTATGTGTGATCATTAATGCTGCATGATTAAAGCAGATGAGAAGGATTCAGAAGTCAGTTTAAAGCAAGACACTGTGTGTCAGCCACGGCTTTATGTTCATTTTAACTATGCAAGACTGATTTTTGTGATTAGGTCACAGTTTAAAGACCTTTACCTACATTTTTCACCACAATCAGACATTTATTGTCTCATTGTGTGCAAAAAAATAAGCTTTGTGTTAAAGACAGGACAGAAAAAGGTTCAGACAATTGAAAATTATAAGAACAAGGCAGAAATAAGTACAAATCAAAACACAAAAGATCTCCAGGAGCACCAGTTTAGTCAAGTAAAATAAGCAGCAATCACTGCATATTTATTTCATTTAAAATGGCAAATGCTCATATTAGTGCTATTGTGTATTTGAATAAACTGCATTTTTATACTTTTGATCACACTATTGCTTAAAATTTCTATGCTGGTGAAGCTTCTTAAACATACACAGATTTGTGATTATGACAAAACCTGAAATTACTTTTTTCCCCAGGTGACTGTGAAGGAAGTGTCCCCATACAGTATATAAACACTCACCCAAGCAAAAGAAAATTAAAGTTTGTTTTTTTTTTTGTCCTTTCTGCCTTTACTGGATAGTGTGACAGTGAGGAGTAGACAGGAAAAGTAGAGAGAAAAAGCGGGGGAAGACTTGCAGCAAAGGGCTACGAGTCGGACTCGAACGTGGGCTGCTGACCTTCAGCCCTGTTGCATATAGCTGGCTGCTCACGCCGTGAACTAATCTGGTACCCAGGAAAATTACAGTTTTCTAAGTCAAATTTTCCAACTTGTTTTTCTGTGTTTCTCACCTCGGCTTCCCTGATGACTGCTGGTGCCTGCTGGGTTGGATCTTGATAGCTCCGCGATGGGACATGAGAGGAGAGCTCTTGGGCGAAGGCCGTGGGGAAATTTGTGGAGAGGAACAGGATGCTTTTTCAAATGGATTCTGTGGCGTGGCGGGAGGACTCAGTGTGGGATGTTTTGGGATGCGCTTGAGGAGGTGACTGACCCAGCGCTTCTGCTCCGTCTGAGAGCCGGTCAGGAGCAGCAGTTCTTTGGCGATGGACATGTCATACATCACTGTTAAAGATTACCAGACGAAAAAAGAGATTAGAAGCAGGATAAAGATGAGAGATATTCTCTTCCTTTGACCGAGAGTAGATAAAATCACTGTGCAGCCTTAGCAGCATTTTCACACACGCACTGCTGTGTTGATCTTTTCTAGGAAGTACCTGACAGAGAAACACGTGAGAACGTGAATATCGGATGGAGCTGATAGGACATTAAAAAGTTTGTTAAACTCCATAGAACGACGTTTGTGTGATTTCTGATTTTGCCCATGTGACAGTGGTGCAGTTAATAATGTGGTTATTCTGTCTTCTGTCTGTTGCACACTCCAACCATGCAGCACTCTTTCTTAAAGAGTATTTTGTGTCTGAAGCAGACTATCTGCTGATGTGTGCTACATGTGAGAAAGAACAACTTCCGACAGCGTCCTCCCCCAAATATGTCAACACCATCTGGAGTTCATGTGTGAAAATGGCTTCTGTCCATTCGTGCTTTAATGCCAATTCTATGGTCCAGTTTCAAACCTGCTACATGCATAAGTATAATTTTTTTATACATTGGTGTCATTCTTATCTTTTTTTTTTCTTCAATTTAGTATCCTGACATGTTTCGGGGCTGTCTGCTAACCAGATGTGTGAACCAAAATACTCAGTCAAAATCATGAGGGAACCTCTGGATGCAAGTGAAGTTTTCTGTTAACTCCTGAGTGAGCATGCTGACCTTTGCATGGTACAATAACTTCCTCTTTTTTGTCCAGGTGGTCTTTGTGGAACTTGGTATGGCAGCGGCGACACTCAAGCGCCGACGGGGGCTTGAAGACATGCCACAAAGGTCGCGTACAGACCTCACAGCTGGACGGGAAATGGTAGAGAGTGAGGATGAACTCGTGGCCCTTATGACTGATGTAAGAGGTTCGATCACCATACGGCGTGGGCTCCACTGCAGCATCCTGCTCACGCTTGCTCTCGCCTTCATTGTCATACAGGATCTGGAGAGCGAAAAGGCACCAAATGCAATTACATTTAAGATTCACAGAGGCGGATGGGTAAATTGAGGATAACGTGCCTGATTTGTCTTGAAAGTCTGTGAAAGACTTACCTGGAAAATCCTTGGAATTTCTTTGACATCTGCACGGTACACATCAGTTTGAGTTACAGGTCGGACATGAAACAGCTTACTGAAAGAGGGAGAGAGATGGAAAAGTTAAGTCTAGTGCTCACCCAGTATGACAAACTATTACTGTGGGGATAAAGTGATTCAAAACAAAATTACTTAAAATGCAACTTCAGATCAGTTGTGGTTGTTTTTTGCAATACTCATCAAATCTTACTTTTGTACCATTGTTTACACAGATTTTAGTGCATTCTCATGTTGACCCAGCTGTATTTATTTATTTTTTTACAAGCTGTTTTTTGTTTAGATCTATTCCAATGTTATTTAGTGAAAAAGATTCATGATTCCAAGAGGTTGAATCCTAACAACTGACATGATTTGATATTTTTTCTAAACAGCTGCTGGATCAGAGTGATCACATCCCCTAAACATACGTGTGGGACAAAGATCTGGGATAGTACTGAGTGGTAGGTTGAAAATACGATCTACTCTCCTTTCTGTTTACAGGTTTGGCTTTTAGCGTGTGAAATATGATTTTTACACCTCCCTCATACAGTTAGAATAAAAGCAGGCCAAAACTTGCTCTTATGGCCAAATGCGAGCAACTTCTTATATTCATAATTTCCATTTTTAACTGTTAAAGCCTTTGGGTTTCAGGAGAAAACTGTGCCTCCACAGATGGGCACATCAAACTGAAAACTGACTCGCATTCCACTGGCTTTGTGCAGTTACAAGTAGTTTCATGGCCTTTATTGTAGCTGGGTTTTTTTTTCCCCTCTAAGGTAATGTCTATAATATTCAAAATCTGCACAGCTTTGACTTTGTGGTGACTCACCACACTCTCTGTCGAGCATAGGATGGAAACTATGGTGACATGTTAACCTGCTTTGTTCACAGCCATTTGATAGAAGCCAGGTTTGAGAAAAGTATCTCAATTTTGGTATACTGAATTATAACACATATGCTATAACACATATGCTAATTTCCACAGCTTTTCATTTGGTGCCAACATGTCAGAATTTTAATTTGTCCAGCATTTCCCTTCATAAGGTACATGAAGTACTTCTTATTTAGTAGTTGAGTGTTCCATGCTCAAATGCTGCTTTTAATGACTCACTCAATATCCAGGGTCATAAAAGGGTTAGCTTGCTCTCGATCCAGCTCGCTGTTATAGAACAGGATCTTCTTACTGCTCACCACCACATACTGTAAAGGAAATGGAAGATCATTTTTCAATGGGGAAAAAATTAGCCCTTTATTATTATTATCATTATTATTATTATTATTATTTAGATGCATTAATTATTGGTGGATTCCTTACTTTTTTGTCCCAGCCAAATCGCTTCGTGTTCTTGGCAGGAAGCGAGATCCAGCCCTCCAGCCTGGAGTCTAAAGAGGGAGAGAAAATAGGAAGGTGTTAACATAAAAAGGACAGGAGCCTTCAATTATGTGAATCACTTAAAATCACACCTTGACATTTTTAGGCTTTGGTGGCATTTTCTTTTAGAAGACATCACTCAGAGAGGAAATGATTCCTCGCTAAATCAAAAGGGCAAGAGACAGGATGTCCTGTTCCCTAGTTTGAGAAATAGCAACAGACTAATAAGTGAGAACTACCTGAACTCTAAGGAACTTCAATCACAAAACATGACATGTGTCTGATAGAGACATAAAAACTAAGAAAATAACCTTTAATTATTAGTTTAGTCAAAACTGCACACACAAACTTCACTCTCTCCCTCTTGTGGTGGAATAAATTTCAGCAAAGCCGTGCAGTATCAAGCTGTGAGTGTTTGCACGTTCAGTGAACAGTAAAAAGGATTAGAGAGACCCAAACAGAGTACAGGGATTAGCTACAAGTTTGAAGATTTGAGGGAAGTGTTAAGAGCCATTTCATTCTAAAATAAATTTAGGGGAAAAAATGAAAACCCTAAAAATATTAAGGGATAAATATTGTAAAAAGCTGTTTCAAAAATTGCAGTTTTAATTCACACATCCTGGGTTTGAACTGCCATGCAGGATCACCTCCAGGTACAGGTTCGGGTTCAGGCTCAGAGGAAGGTTCATAGGTGAGAGCCAGGGGAGTCTGCCCCTTCTCCTCACGCCCATCATACTCGTCTTCGTCCTCAGAGTCAGAGTCAAAGAGAGTGCGAGCTGAGTGAAGGTTGGGACGAGTGTCGATGCAGACAGATTTGTGTGTGCGCTGGTAGGTGAAGGACATTGATTCTGAGGTGTGAGAGTGAGTAATGCGCACTGCCGGACCATGAAGAAAGAAGTTAAGGTGAAGTGAAGGGGATAAAAAGGAAGAGGCATAATGAGGAAAAGGTCAAAGTGAGAGGAAAAAAAAGGTACAAGAAAGAGGATTGCAGGAAACGTATAAAGAAATGTTTTCGGGTAGATGACAACAGCGGGATGAAGGGTTTACCTGGGTATCCTTCCATGTCTAAGTCATTGCCACTGCTGATGCTGGTGGAGTCCAGAGAGTGAATGCTGAGAGATGTGAGCTGGGAGCGCAGCTGCTCAATGTCGCTCTCTTTACTGTCCAGTGTCATTTGAAGATCTAGACGCACCTGGTTCTCTTCTGCTATCAGCTAAATAACAAACAAACAGGTTTTTAGGTGCATTATTAATCTGAGCAGGCTTTTAATTGATAGAATACCTACATACTTTCTCAAACGCATACTTTTTGGGTTTGATCAACACAGAGGAAGGTAAATGAACTGGTTCTTACATAGTGCATTTCTACTCTACTTGAGCATGTCTCATTTACCCATCCACACACACACACGCACCTTTTAAGGGCTTTACATCTAACACACACACACACACACAAATGAATGCATCAGGAGCAACTCGGGGTTCAGTATCTTGCCGAAGGATACTTTGGCATGCAGACTTGAGCAGCCAGAGACCAAACCACCAACCTTCCGATTAGCAGATGACCTGCTCTACCTCCTGAGCTACAGCCACCACGAAAGCTTCCTCAATACATTTTTGGAACATCTTAAATAGGGCTTCAAAAAAACAAAACAAAAAACAAACAAACAAAAAAAACCATCAAGCCAACGAGGAAGAGCCAAATACTGTTTTTCCCTGAATGGCCTCTTGACGCTGACTTCAAAAGTTAGTCAAGCTGCACAGAGTCCATTGCTAAAATGCGCAACTTTAAAACACAAATAAACAAACAGGTTTAAATTGCATTAATAATTAAAGTGCACTAACAGGGATTTGGCCACTTTGATATGTGGGTGCATACAAGTGCAGCTGTACCTATTTCATGTTGAGTCACAAAATGGACCTCTCGACTGTGCTGTCGGTGCCCTTTGAAGCATTTTAATGCAATTACTGGCCAAACATTGTGGTTTCTCTACAGTTTAAGTTTTAACTGGTAATCAAAATTCAGCTACTCTCAGTATCTCACTGATTCTTTTATACAAATATATCTGCTTATTCGCCTTGTGTTTATTTTCTGGCAGTGTGGGCGTACTGACCGCCTGCATTTCAGCCAGCTGGTTCTGGTATTTTACGATGGTGCTGTTGAATTTCTCTTTCTCTGCTCTCAGCTCCAGCTGCAGCTTCCTGTTCTCCTTCTCCTTCTTGTGCACCTCGGTGTCGTTGCTTCGGTGGCCTCCCCGCACCGTCTCCCTCCTGTTCATCACCTCAGCCAGCTTATTCACAGCCTGAGAGAAAAAACAAAACAAAAAAAAAATGCATTGAATAGTTTTACAGAGATCTATTTATGATAGATATAAGCTTGGTAAATTCACAGGGAAGCCTGCAGGAATATCAATGTTGCAGCAAGACTAAAATGTAATATGTTTCAGTGATTTTGCCCAGAGTTCAACACAAGCCTGTAGCAAAAAAAATATTCTTAACAACTGATGTGACACAAGAGGAGTACAAGAGTATATATAAAAAACAACATTAAAGGGTAGCAGACTTTCCAGACCTGTGTAGGCGCCCAGACACACACCTGAATTTTTAGCGTTCTTTCAATCTGCAGCTGCTTTTCAAAGGACTCTTTGAGACACATCACCTGCTTCTCTTCATCCTTTGCTGTCTGGAGTTCTGTAAAAATAGCAAAAATGAATACCAACCAAAGTTTCATAAAAGCGACTAACAATTTATATGACAAATATTCTACTGCTTGATGAACACATCAGTTGCTCCTCATAAACAAGTTAACCGGACAGCTTTCTAAAAATTTTCTACGATTTAGAAGAAATGACATTTTTCTAGAAATCTGTTCTATCAGCTGCTCATTACAGAAAAGTGACGCTCACTTTGCTGCATTTCTTTCAGCTGGTTGTTGAGTTCTTCCTTCTCGCTGGCCAGGTTAGCTACGTCCACAGTCAGAGTACGATTGGACTCTTCCAGCTGTGAAGGTGGACAGAGTAGAGGTGAGCTGATGCTACTGATGCATACTGTATGGTAGCCAAGTAGCAAGAAAAAAATGTCTAGAACTCATTTCAAAACAAAATGTATTTTGTGCTTTATGGTAAGAATAAAGCTAAAACATCAGTGGTTCTTACAGCTTTTAATAGTTTATGATGCTTTAGTACAGTGGTTGTTTAATGATAGCCTTTAAAGGCAAATTGCTGCAGACATAATTAAATATTTTTGAAGTCATTAAAGATACCCTGTGGAGTTTCTGGCTACAATCGGTGGAACAGTGTAACGTTTCTGTGACGAGGTCATCAGTTTTTATGTGGCCACAAATGTAGCAATGACAGACAGGCAACAAGAACAGGAATGTTGACAATGCAGAGTTTTAAAAAGGCTTTAAGCTTTTTTTTTTCTTTTCCATTTTGATTTAGGATAAAGGAAATTAGATGAACAGACCTATTTGACCTCAAGGACACTCATCCCTCATCATCCCTTTGAATGATTAACACTGAAAGTTCCCCTTTATGTAAAAGAGAGAAAAAGTCTAGTGACTGTTAGAGCTGTTTGGATGAACTCTGCATATTTGTTACATTTCTTGGATTGAACAAACATACCCTGAGCTGATCTTACCGAGCTGATGGTGGCCTCCTTTTCGCTGAGCTCCTGCTTTTGTCTCGCCATCATGTCTTTGATCTCCAGCTCCTTCATAATCTTCTCTTTCTCCAGACTGGAGAACTGCTCCTCAACGACAGAACGAGCCAGCTTCTCAGTGTCTGCTTTGGTCAGACTTTCTTCCAGCTGGGTTGTCAGTGACTCCCTGTAGAGGGGAAGTGAGCATGAATTGCCATTATCTTATTAATTACCAGAACTGGATAAAGCCTAGAATGACAAGAAAAACCCTGCTGTTATTAGTCAGAAATCAGCTGCCTGTAGTGTTGCCATGCACTGATACTTCAGTGACCTTTTTGTCTTTACAGAATTTTAAAGCATTTTCAAGTGAGAATTAGACAAGATCAGCTTAACAATTTGTCCACAATAATCTTTGGCTCTAATGCATTTGGGACAGCTGCTAATCTGGTTCAGCTTCATTCAGCCTGTAAAAGGTCATGTCCTTCTGTTTGGCTGAGATCAACCGAACGAGGGAAATAACACTAATCTGAGAACACTGTTACATTCTTAAAAATACAGATAATATGAATTTTGTAGAGTTGGGATATACATATTTAACTGCCACAGACAACTGTTAAACTGAGTTTGAATTGTTTTTTTTTCTTTTTTTGCTGCTTATGACAATTTCCATACTAATCTGGTGAGTTTCATGCTCTACTGTGTCCTACTACAGTGTTTTTATACTCTATGCAGAGTCAGTTGATCAAAGCATAGCAATCACAGTTACCTTTCCTCCTGGTATTCTGCCAGTTGCTGCTGCGCCTCTTTGTGCAGCTTATTCTTCTCATCACGCTCATCCGTAAGCTCACGGATCTGTGTTTTATAAAGGGTCTTGGATAAAGAAAATAAGTAGACTCGATCATTTTTGAACATACATTAGAAATGAATTACATTTGAAGTGTAAAGCGTGTTTAAGGAGGAAAGTCGTGTTCATGCTTTACATTACAAATGTATAATTTTTTTTTGTAAACAAGGCTGACAATTTAAAACTTAAGCCTTTCAAATATTTGGCTGTCACTGCTGTTTGCCGATAGCATGCACAAAAAAGAAAAGAAAGAGTTACTGTGAAACAGTGCTCTGCCTCCAGTTGGTCCTTCAATTCCTTCAGCTGGCCATCAGCCTCCTGCTTCTCCCTGAAACAAGACCAGAAATCTGTCAGTCACTGCTGCAAGCCAACTGAACACCAGAGCCAAAGTAACGTCCTTAAATCAGAGGAAATGAATGAAATGTGCCAACAACATTAAAGTCACATATACGCCTACTATATTTGTCTATGTGTATTATGCTCATTAGATATCATGGGTGCATGCCAACACTCACAGTACCCATTTAGTTAGCCAGAAAAAGATTTAGTATGTTTCAGTACACTGTATGTTAAACGCACCAAGATGTCCAATTGCATGTGGTTGCATTCTGCAGTATGTAAGCAATCACACTTTTCAGGCCATTTTGATCCACAATCCTCCACACCATAGAGCAGAGGACTCACAAGTAGTGTGAAGTCTGCATGCAGTATTAAGTACTTCATAAAGGTAGCGGCAGTATGTACTGAAATAAAAAGGAACAAGTATGTAATGTGTGTATGTGTCTGACCTGCGCAGCTCCTGATTCTGCTTCTCTAGCATCTGCTTCATGTCTAGCAGTTGGTTGAGCTCCTGTTTGAGCTGTTTCTCAGAAGAGCGGAGCACAGACACCTGTTGGTTCTGCATCTTCAGTTCACTCTGGCTCATACTCCGCTTGTGTATCTCCTCCTCCAGACGTGAGGTCAGGTGCAACACCTACAGACATGCAAGCATAAGAATCTGTGGTTAACCCTGCTAATAGCTAGTTTGATACAGACGGCATAACTTACATTGTTTAGTTAGAAAATGTAGTAGTAGGAGCAGTATTCCTTTCAAAGACCCATGTTTAAAATTCCTGGCAGCCAGGCTGTCATTTTTTTTGCATGCATAGTCAGAGGCCCTTCCAAATTTGTTTGAAAAGTACAAAGAAAATTCAGGTACAAAAATATTATTACAGATTTGTTTGAAATGTTCGCGTGCTAGATTTACGCACAGATTTGTGAATACACACTACTAGGGAATGAAGGCCATTGTGAAGTGGTTGTTTTAAAGACTGTTAAAATAGGAAACTTTGTGAAATAGGAATAGGAAACAGTAAACATCAAATAGGAATATTTGATGTAGGAATATTGTTTCAAAACCATGACTAGTTATTACTTTGCTGCTCGTGTTTCAACTGGGACCACCCAAAGTGTGGCCAGTTTAAGACAAACCTCTTCAGAAAGTTTCTCCTTCTGTGCCTGCAACTCATCCAGCTTGTGCTGCGTCTGCTTGTAATCACAGTCCAGCATGGAGTAGTCCTTTTTTAGCTGCAGCAGCTTTCCCTCCACCTGCATCTTCAAGCTGCGCTCCTCCTGCAGGGTGCACTCCATCTCTATACCACAGGAAATTGCAAGGAAAGCCATCAGGAGGGCAATCTACACTGAACTCAATACTAGAGTATTGACAAAATCATTGCTGCCTTTCAGTAAACTTGCTTGTGGTAAGAAATAAATGGACTAGCATGAGAGGGACAATCAGCAGCGTAACTAAAGGCCAGTGTGTTCGAGTTTACTGTCAAATTGCCGGGAAAAAAACTAGAATTATTTGCCAGTGCTATTTGTGAAAGATCAATCAACCCTTTATTTGTTTCTTCACCAGCTTTTGTAAATGGCTGAAGCCACTTTTTCACTTTCATGACTGGTGTCTTATAGCAATGCCTCTTTTTTTGGTTAGGTGAGTTTAAATGGTGTAAACTACTGCTTTTACATTACATACAGTACTCTCCAATCAACAGTCATTTTTTTTAATTCCTCCCTCCTTCCCACCTTTTAAGGCCTCAGACTTTGCCTCCTCAATGGATTGGTCTGTCTTCTTTTTATCAGCAAGCTTGGATTTGGTAACCTTGTGCTCTGCCTCCTCCTGCTCCAGACTTTGCTGGAGTGACTTCAGCTTGAATGTCAGGTCGATCTCTTGGTTGCTCTTTTCCTGTGCAGTCAAAATGGATATTAGCGTTGTAGCATCTGTTATTTAATCAACAGAAGTTTTTAAGGAGGAATACATCTCAGTTCATACTGGAAATAAGCAATTAGCAATGAAAACCAACCTTCTCAAGACCATTGAGCTTCACTTGTAGGTCCTTCTTTTCAGTCTGAACCTTGGAGAGAGATGATCTCACTTCTTTCACCTCTTCTTCCAGGCCAGAGATGAGTCCTGTAGTGGAGGAATGGAGTTGATAAAAGGAATGGACAACATTTATTACAAGTATTATTTATTTATTATAATATCATACAGAACTTAATTATACAGAACTTTAGACAATTTGATTTTTCAAAAAGCTACCATAATTAGAAGAAGAAAGATGAAGAAACAACCTTTATTGCCCCGCAAACTGGAAATTAGGCTATATAGGATGTGACAGTCTTGAGATAAACATTGTCTAAATTAAAAACTGCACCTGAACCGCTCAGCTTTAGACATTACATAATATCCCAGCCCACATCCATCCTCAAATATGCAAAAACACTGCACTCAGTGTTTGGCTTTCTTTTCTGTAACTCCACCCACACTGAGATTCTGACATCGGGGGGGGGGGATAAATCATCGGGCATCAGCAAACAGGTAACACTGCTGTCTCAATACATCTCCTCTGACCTCAGCGAGTGGCCTCTCTGCCAGGACTGAGCATGTTTAAGTTTCCAAAGTGTTTCTCACAAGAGGTTCTGGCTTGGGTTTTGCTTCGGCTTTTCCAGCCTCTTGCTTCACTCTCGGGCTTTTGAGCAGATGTTTCCACCTATGATCAGACATTTCCCAGCGCCTGATCCAGAACAGTGATTCACATCCAATGTTCAGACTTCAGCTCCAACTTGCATAACATCTTTTTTCCTGCTATGTTTACTGCAGTAACTTTTAATGAGTGAATAAAGATCAGTTTGATTACCTCTGGTTAGGGCAGTGAATCAGTTTTTCACTGTTAATCACTATTAATTTACTGACCTTTTAATACCTGAAAAAACACGTTAATGCTTGATGATGAGGTAACTGTTCAAAATAAAATTAAACATCCATATCTTACATAACATTTTTCTCCTGCACATTGTTAATTTAATGCATGTTAGTGCAGGCTGTGTAGATAAAACTCTATTCAGCTATATTAAAAGGGACCTACAGCTGACTAACATTAGCTGCGACCAACTACTGGTTGTACTGGATCAAATAAAGAATGCAACAAATGTAAGCTTAAGTTACTTCTTATTTCAAAATTCACACAACGTTGCTTTAAATCTGCTTATGACTATGTTAATACCTATTGGTATCAAAGGTAAATAGAGAGCCATGTCTCACCCTGCAAGTCATTAATAGTTTCTGTTCCCATGTTGCGGCCTCTCCTCTCCTCCTCCAGCTCGGCCTCCAGCCCCCTCAGCTGCTTCTCCAGCTCCATCTTGCTGTTTTCAAGTTGGCTGCACTTTTCCTGCATCTCCCTCAGGCTGACCTCGAGGCTCTGAGCTTGTTTCTGTGCCTCCACTTGGCTCTTCTTTAGCCGTGTTACAGCCTCTTGCTCAGCCTGAAGCACAGCATTGACCTCCTCAAGCTGCAGATATTAGTTTAAGAGAAAAAAAAAACCACAGGTAAGATGAAATTGTTTTTATGCCGAATGCCAATCCCATCAGTGGAGCACCAGAATTAGTGATTTAATGGACTGAGTATGAATGACAAATTTAGCATGTTTATATGAATACAAACACAGAACAAATTTTTTAAAAAGCACAGTGATATAGGAATATTGAATAAGGAAAAGACAATGCCATGTGAAATAATGTTTGTTAAAATGCTCCCCTCACTTGTTTTTGCAGCTGGATGTTCTTCTCATTAGAGATATGTGAATTTTGGTTCTTCTTCCTCAGATCCTCTAGCTGGTCCCTCAGGTTGTTCACTGATGAGTAAACACAGCCATTTATAGAGTTAGTATTATATATAATGCATTACATCCATACATAGTTTCCTAAAGGTTCATTAAAGCTTCAGAATATTATTCTACAGTTAATTATCAAGCAAAATAATTAATCTTTCTGAACATGAAAAAATAATCATTACACAGCTGTTTGGCTGAGTCCTATAAAGATCAAATGACAACCAAAGAATCCAAAATGTAAGGATTTTTACAAGTTATAAGTCTAATATTTAGATATGATACTGTGCAAAAGTCACAGGCCACCCTCATTTCTTTAGATTTTGCCTTGAAAAATGGGAAATGGGTGCAAAAATATACTGAAATGTGTGCAAACATGCGCGGAAAAATATAAAATATAAGGCAAAAAAAAGACACACACAAAAAAAAAAACAGCATTTGTACATTTCTAACGAGCTTGAAAGTCATTATTTGGTATGACTGCCTTTATTCTTCAACAGAGCCTGAAATCTCTTAGGGCAGCTTTCTTGATATTTCTTTAAACAGTCTTCGGGAATAGCTCGCAAGGCTTTTTTATAGACATTCAAAGCTGTTCTTTGGATAAGTCCGATCCATGACTGACAGTGTTTCATTGTGTGTTTTTCTATCCAAGCATGCTTTTACTGCATTTGCAATGTGTTTGGGATCATTGTCATGCTGAAAAATTAAGATGTTGCCAATCAGACACTATCCAGATGGCGTTTCATGTTGGATCTAAATCTTGCAGTATTTTTCATGAATTTCTTAATTCCATGAATTTTGACAAAAGCCCCAACACCACTGGCTGAAATGCAACCCCAAACCATGACAGACCTCCACCGTGTTTTACAGATGGCTGTAAACACACATTAGTACACCTCTTTCTTGACCACCTCCCTACATATTGATGATGATTTTAACCAAAATTTTCAATTCTGGATTAATCACTCCATCAGACCTGTTTCCACTGACTTTCAGTCCAGTTCTTGTGTAATTTGATATACCTCAGCCTTTTCTCTGTGTGTCTCTTCCTTATGAATGCCTTGACAGCCACCCTTCCACTGAGACGATTTCTGATTAGTTTTAATGAACATTAGATGGATCAACTCCTGTGTCAGGTCTTTGCTGGATTTATTCTTTTTCTTAAGGGCATGACTTTCAGAAACTGTTAATCTGCTGTAGATAGATTTTTAGGCTTGTCACTTCTTCTTTTGTCCTCTACTTGTTCCAGTTTATTGAGATTTTTTTTAGGAACATTGCACCGCATATTGTGGAATCACCTGGTTGGTGCAGAAATTCTATTTTATCCCTGTCAAACTGTTAACTTTGGCATTTTTCATAGACTCAACTTAAGAAATGGGAACAGTGGTCGATCCCTTGAGTTTTTTATGCTTGAATGACTCACAGTATGAAGTGGCTTAAACAAAAGTTAATTAAAAGAAAAAACATTCCTTGATAAGTGGTCAGGTACAAGGACT
The DNA here is from genome assembly GCA_024447675.2 of Pterophyllum scalare. Taxonomy (NCBI): domain Eukaryota; kingdom Metazoa; phylum Chordata; class Actinopteri; order Cichliformes; family Cichlidae; genus Pterophyllum; species Pterophyllum scalare. The sequence continues at coordinate 24,944 of JAMQGT020011496.1, read as the reverse complement.
GGACTGAAAATAAGAAGCCGATTTCCAAAGTAAAACTCTTTGAAAGACCTTAAAAATTCCTGCAGGATTACTGCTCAAAATTATAAGAAAATTTATAAGAAAGTCTGGCTCCTTCAAAGCAAAATATAAAGAAATGAGGGGCAGCTCAAGACTTTTGCATAGTACTGCATATTCATAGATGCTCACGTTCATTCTCCAGGCTGCGTTTCCTGTCAGTTTCAATCTCCACCTTCCGCAGATTCTCAGCACTCTGATGCTGCAGCAGAGCTCTCTCTCTCCAGCTGCCTCAGTGAGGCCTCGACTTTCTGCCGGCTGTTCATCTGATGTGAGAGGGATTCACACACAGTATGAGTGGAAACCAAGTCTGACCTCCTTTATCCCATCAGGTACATGATTGAAATGCATCTGCCCTTACCTCTTTATCTAATTCTTTCACCAGCTTGTCTAAACGGTTGGTAGCATTTCTGGGTGGAGAAAAAGTATTAAACATTTTTTAAATGTTTTCTTTATTTATAAGAAAATTTGCATGCTATGAACATGTTTAATTTATTCCAGTTGAGCAAAAAATGTCAGTGTTTTTCTTTGCCACTGTTGTTTTTCCTTTAACATCTGCCATTTCTAAAAGCAGCTTTGAGGATGGGATGTCACTTCCTGTTTTACAAAACGCTTCCATATACCCGGATGTACGTGACACACCACGTGAAGTTCTCATCAGCGGCTGAAAGAAACCAGCTATCCTTTCAATGATTTTCTGTTTTTCTTTTTTTCTTAGTACTTATACCAACAAATACAGGCACCACTGAAATGTCTATTTCATTCAAATGTTTAAAATCCACTTTAAAAACTCCTTTAACCTACACGTTTTAAACACAGATTAACATTTTCAGATTGTGCAGCAAATAGAATCACATTTCATGACGGTGCTCCTCACTTTCCTGTTTGTGCGTCCGGTCATACCTGCACTTTTGCTCCAGCTCATCTTTGGCCTGCATCTCATGGTCGAGCTTCTCTTCCAGTTGATCAACTTTTTTCTGCAGCTGCTCAGATTGACAGACCGATGACCGGTAAATTAAAGAAAAAAAACCAAACAAAAATTTTGTCTGATTTTCAGTCCTTTTTTCAATTAAAAACACTTACCTCTTTCTTACTGTTTGAACAATTCTCCTTATTCTTTGGGATTTCCTCACAGTCCTTTGACTCTGTCACAGAGCTGCTTTTACTTCCCTTTAGCAGCCTGAGAGAGAGAGAGAGAGAGAAGGGCATGAATATTTGTAACACATTTTGTCCCAACCAGATCCATAAAGCCATTTTGTTTATTATTCAGTGTTACATGACTTTATGCCTACCTCTTAGAAAGCACTTACACCAATACCTATGAGCCTAATCCTGAAACCATACACTGTGGAAAAAGCAATAAAGTGTGAAGATCTTTTTGGCGACTTGGCAGAAATCTTCCAACCCACGCACTTTTTGCCAACTGTTAACCATCTCGGTGGGCTTGCAGCGATGGGAATGAGTGAATGACTCGGCCACAGGGGCTACATAACAACTTAACTGACGCCTTTTTATGAGACCAGTTTTGTACGTTTATGGTTCTTAAAATAAAATTTAAAAAAACCCATGCTTACTGCAGACAAATTAAAGGTGATTTCAGAAGGTGTGAGTTAGTATTCATATATTATCAGGAATTTTGTTTAACACATTCACCTTCCTCTATGAATTTACCTTTATGCTTGTTGTTTCATATTCACCTTTATCAATTTCCCTCTGGGATCAATAATTATTCTTATAATGTAACATATGAAAGATTCCTGGTTCTAGACTAGGATGAGATACAAATTCAGCCTCAGTGGGGTCACAAGCTAGTGTACTCCTAGTGCCGGTCCCTGAAAATACCCAGAGAATAAGTTAACTACACATATCTCTACTATTGACAGCATTTCTGCTCAAACTTGTTCAGGTCCACTCATTTTAATCTTTTCATGTGCCTGCTGAAGAAGTAGCCCCTGGGGTACTTGGGAATCACTGCACTACAGCGTAGCCAGATTAACTTGATGTTGGTTTGGAAAATGATTGGTGATAAGGAGCACCTGCTGGTTAACCACAGAACAAATTTCAAGGCTCAGTCTCCCACGCACAGGCCCTGCTCAGCTGCTGGCCGCACTATGAAAAATGATCACTAATGATGCTGGCAAAAGAGAGAGAATGATATCTTGTTCCAGTGGAGAAAGGTTCAGGTTATCTGTTGTCTGTGTTTATTTTGAAAATGTGCATGTGAGGATGGATGACTCACCTACTGCAGACCAAATCTACTTACAAGTACAAATAAAGTAACCTGAACCTGATCTAACTGATTAAGTCCAGAGGTGTGGATGAGCAACTATCATGAAAAACATGTTTGTTTGTTTATTTCTTTAAGTTGTTTATTTTGTTTATTTTCTATTCTTTCCTTACTGAGGCTCGTCTGCAGGCATCTTGCAGACTTTGCGTGGAGTTGGATGAGAAGGTGGCGGGGGTACCTACTGACAAACTGATTAGTTTAACACATTTTTATATATTAATTTGAGGGAAGGGGGATTTATTTGTGTGAAGATGAATTATTTGCTTTGTCTATGTTGTTGTGCAGCATCCGAACTACTGCCTTGGGATTTTTTTTTGCTTTCTTTTCTTAGTTTTGGTTTTATTTTGCTGCTACTGCTTGCAGACCTATGGCAGACCTTTGAAGGATATAAATAAAGCTGTTTAGGAAGATTGTGAGCACTAGGTATGGTGTATGATAATTATAAAACTGTGTGTGTGTTTGCGATCTTCCCAGCCAACTTGCCTTAGCCGTTTATGAAGTGAATTTCATCCAGATAATTTTGTAGAATAAAGGCTGCCATTTTTAAACACATTGGCTTTGTTTGGGTGATTTTTGACTTAATGGCGGTTGAACTTTTAAGTGTTGTTCCATTCTATTTTTTTTTTACTGAACAAAAGCAGGGTTTAGAAAGCAAGATTCATCACAGGCGACACGGGCAGTTAAAGAGGCTGTCAGAACAAGGCAGCAGTGTGGAACTCTAACAGGCTTGCAGTGTCTGACTGGTGAGGCATGGGTGTGAAGCTGTCTTTTTCGCTCATATTTTAAGCACAGTGCTGTTCTTAAAACTGTTTCCTCAGTGTAGCGAGCTTTGCAAAATTTTGACATGCACGTTGAACTTTTCAGTACAAAAATTACAGTTTCAAAAATAAAAACTAAAAAAGGACCTCATACACAAATACAAAATACACAAATACAGATAAAATACCTTAAAAACAACAGTAGAGTTAAAGAAAATATGAGATTCAAGCACTTACTGATCCTCCTTGAAGTAAGTGAAACCAATAAATGGTAGCTGGTTGCCCACAAAGGCTTTGGGCGGAGGAAAGGTCTCAACATCTCCTTTCTCAATCTCTATGTCATCAGAAGTTACTGGTGTCTATGTCACTGTTCAGCTCTGGAACAACTGGAGCCACAGCTGGAAGACAGAAACAGAGACAGAGTCATGAAGCGAAAAGGGGGAAAGAAGGCGGTGGAACGCAGGAGGGTTCGAGGAAAGTGAAAACTGCTGTTTTAAATAAAATCAAACTGAAAACAATCTTGTGCCTGGGGATTTAAATTTAAAATACATCAAAAACCTGTTAGCACTGATTTTTTTTTTTCAGCAATTTGAATAAATGCATGTCCACTTTGGCTGTGGTTGACAGCAGGTTGGCGTGAGTCTGACACCACTCCTTTTCCTGTACAGTGCTTGCTTTGTGCCCCATACACAGTGCCTTTCACAAACCATGCCAGGAGAGAAGGTTCCTTCTGCGCTCCCTTTTCACAGGAGCAACTTTAAAAGTCTGCAGACAAAAATGTGCCAAAGGGCCAATCAGATAAAACTAAGCTAGCCCTTTAGCCTATAAATAGTTCCTAATTAAGAAGAAAAATGCCATTATGGATCAAGTTCCTCAAACCAGTGCAGTTTCGGCTCTGAGTAAAGAGCCTATTACTACTAGGTCAAGACACAACCCCCAACGTGACAAATGTCGAAAGATGGTGCAGAAAATACAGGGCGAAATCAAGCACAGGAATGAAACAAATGAGGGGGAAATAAAAAAGAAGCGACAGAAAAAAAAAAAAAGCCAAAATGTGGTGAGACAGAAAGAGACTCAGGGCGCTCCATGGAGGCCCTTGTGGCATGACTTCCCAGAATGCTCTCTGATAGCGGGCGACTAATGACAGGCAGCCATGGCCACAGTGAGAGTGAGAGAGCGGGAGCAGCCCTCTAAACTGGGACGCCCCTCTCATTAGACCGGTCCACACAGGCCGCACAGCCTGCCCTTCCCGCCGCTAAGGGGGGTGCTGCCTCTAGTCGCATCCATCCATCCATCCATCATCGTGCTTGTTTCTTTGCCCTCAACCATCCCAGTACTTAATAAACATGAACACAACTCAGACGATAACACGCTGGAGACGGGGCCCAGACACAGCGGGGAGTAATATCACTCTTAAACTGACACAGAGGGCTGGGAGGGACATGCAGCTCAGCGTGACACCACAATGGTAGCAGGGTCATGTTTGTAGAGTCTGTACAAGTGTGTGTGTGTGGCACATGCAAACATGAAATGAGCCGAGCAGCACAGCACTGGTTTCATGTTCCAGACTGCCAGGCTCTGATCAGAGGTTCCGTCTTAATCAGAGCCAGGTGAAGCAGAGACAGGGCGAGGCAAAGAAAAAGAATCTGAATTTAATTATATACAGACACAGAGGTCCTGCTCATATTTCCAATACATCCTTTTCCAATATTTCCCCCCTTTTTGTTTTTCCTCCTTCCTGATATAGAGCGTCTAAGTCTTAACATGCTAAATTTAAAGGACTACACTAGAGGACAACCACAGGTACTGATAGATAATAACTTCAGTATTATACAGCCAAGAATTTTTCCCTTCATGATTTGAATTTTAATTAATGTAGAAAGATTACAACTTCATTCATTTCCTAATATGGATGTGAGTAATGAATTCCATGCTAATATATATCAATATTTTTTATTTACAACACTACATTTTTTTTTATTATTTTGTCCCCCCCCCGGAAACATAAGCTTAAAATTAAAAGACTTAAATTCATCATTTTAGCTGTGTCAGATAATTTTATGAAATGTAGCAGCATCATATTCTTGTACATCAGATGTAACATGTTTATCAATTTAAAAAATAAATGTTCACAAAAAGTCTCATTAAATGGACATTTTATTTAATTTAGACATGGTAATAACGACTTTGTAGCCACAGCATGTTGCAACTTTTGTCCATGCAGTTGTGTTACTGTGTCTTCTTCATACATGTGGTGTAGCATTAGTATGTTCAATCCAGTGATAGATTAACATACTGGTACTTCATACTAATGAAGTATTAACTATATAATTCCCAGGTGTTTCTCATGTCCAGTGCTACACTCTATTAGCAATATAGTTTTTTTGATTCTCATCTCTCCCCAGTTTATGATTTTGGAGTGGTACCCATATGTAGCCGATTATCCAGGTCTGCAGGTTTTCTGCATGATGTTCTCTCCTGCTCTGCACAGCACCCTGTCATATAATGTCAGATATGAATGGCAAGCATATGGAGAGCATGTGTACCATATAAGCAGGCTTAATGACTCAGGAGCTGGAAATAAACTTCCAGCTCAGAGTGAAGCAAAACAGAACTGCAGAGGAATGGGCTGGAGATGATAAGAGAAGCAAAAAGTTGCACATTACCAGAAATGGAAATGTAGGCTGCACCTGCATTGTGGGATTTAAAAAAAAAAAAAGCCACAGAAATTACACTTACTGTCACGGATGTTATCAAAGGTCCACTGGTCGTTCTTAAAGAAGGGGTGACATTTTATCTCATCCACTCCCGTGCGGCCCAGACGAACCTTCCTGCACACAGTGACAGGAGCAAGCAGTCAGATGGTGAGCAGTGTCACATAAGTGTGAATACACAGCACAGTACAGCACACCCCTTTCCTCCTCTCCACCCACCATCACTAGCATGTCATCCCAAACACATAGTGGAGTGACCACTCTGCAGTGACCACACTGACCAGCATGGAGAACCATAAGACCACTGGTGCACAATGGATATGCCCGAAAACCTCTTCAGTCCAAGTTTCAAAGAGTAAAGACAGGAGGATCGGATACCAGGAGGGAACATCAAGAAATGCTAGACCTTGCCTCCTTCTCTTCTTTCTCCCTCACTGAACACACACACACAAACACACACTTTCTCTCTTGCCTCATCCCCTCTCCTCCCTCCTCCACCCCTGGGTACAGGGCTAGAGGGGTGCGGCAGCTTGGGCTTGCCACGTGTGGGACATTCCAGATCCAGCCAAGGGGAAGAGAGGGCAGGGGTGGGGAGGAAGAAAAAGAAGGAGAGACTTTAAACCTCGTCCTGAAAAAAGTGACATGCAGCCAAATCAGGCTTAAAAGCCTTGTCTCGATGCCCAGAAAACTGTGAAAGAGAATTTTATAGACGAAAAGGGAGAATGAAGAAATGGAAAGTGGCACCAAGACAAGGTAGAAGAAGACATCTACAAATGAAGTGATGAAAAACACAGTGAAAAAGAAGAGGTGAAAAATTCCACAAGGAGAGGGTGATTATGCTTGCAGAAGTGATTCAGCACAATGGGGAGACAGTGACAGAGCAAGTGGTGAATGCAGTCATTGGTCACTGTTCAAGTGTGTGTGTGTGGGTGTATGGTCAGCCGTACACACATGTGAGATTCTGTCTGTGGTGAGAGAGTAGTGAGTGAGAAGGTAAATAAACTGAGTGAGGAAAAATGAAAGGCTGCTCTGTACTGATGCAGAAAGGGCCTGTGTTTGAGCCATGTCAGGGGGCGGAGTTACTAATGTAAACAGGAAATGGTTTCTTCCAGGGGGATGGAACACTAACCAGGATAATGATCCATACACCCATTCATCCAGTTTTTACTTTTAGAACTGATTTTACTAAAAATATTAAAGTATCTTAGTCGGCCACATCCTGATTGGTCAGTTGGTTGCAGGAGCAAAATGAAAAAAATCTGAAAACTGAAACTCCACATGAAGACATGGCGGATCTCAGTCACGGGCAGACGTGATTGCGGTTATTTCTTAGTAATTACACGTCAGGCAGGAAATCTAAAGTGCAGGCTCAGTCCAAAGAGGCAAAGGATGGTGCTATGAAGACGGGTATTGTGGGCAAATATTCTATTAAATATCAAATATTTATTCTTATGCCATAAAAGCCACAAACTAACAATGAATCAAACCTATTAACAAGTATTATTTGTGTACGAAAGGTCTGGAATGGTCTCTAATATAGTAAATCTCCTTTATACAACCAATTTCTTATTAAATCACAAAACTTGAGGGTTTATAATTTATAGTTCCATGTACAAACCTGTCAGTAAGGAAGGCACAGATCAGATCTTTGGCATTCTTAGACATCTCTATATCATCTGGGAAGACGAGAGAATTCTGGTGGTTCATGATCTTCCCATAAGTTCCAACAAGGGACTCAGCATAGAAAGGAGTTTCACCTACAAGAAGTGTGAGAGGTCAAACCCTCAAAACACAGATCCAACTGCAAAAACTGTAAATTCTTAAAATGTCTAATACAGAGAAACTTTAGCATCCAAAGAGCAAGAAAACTGAACCCAATGTTTCTATAGTATAGTGTACAGTAGACCTCTCATCAAGTGTTTACAACCTAACTCAAATACGGGCTGAACTGTACATACAATGGGCACTAAATCATGTTTGGTTTATTAATAAAAACTTGACTGAATGAACATAACTTACCAACTAGCAATTCATAGAGAAATACTCCTACAGACCACCAGTCACACTCCCGGCCATAGTAACTATCACCACCCTGAGACTGGAGAACCTCAGGGGAGATGTAGTCTGGGGTTCCTACAGCTGTGTCACAGTGCACCATACCTGTCTGCAGACAGATGAATACACAATGTAATCAACAAGATAGTGACAGTAAGAGGTTGGAAACGACTTTAGGGCAGAAAGCAGAAATCAGAAGAGTTTCCCCATGATTTGACCTCTTAAAAATCCCACTGTGGCTCAATGATCTTATGAAACTAACTTAAAAATACAGAATACTGCATTTTCTTTCAGTACAAGCTGTTTATAAGCCTCGCTGACTGCAGTGACGCGTTTAGAAATATTCAATTTTAAGACAACATGTATGAAAACAAATCTTTACAATCCGAATCACAAGTGAAATATGCTTAAAAACTCTGAAGCTTCTTCTGACTCAACCAGACTATTTGGATTATGAGACTGGAGAACAAACTACACGACACACACTGCCTACTGGCAGATATTCAGAGAGCTCAAATGAGTGAAACAAGCTATTATGAAATTGCTGTGGTCAAAAACAAAAGGATCAAAAACACTTCCTGTCCCACAGCAGAGGCGGGCCTGCCGCCTTGCTTAAGACTGGTTGTTTAGCACATAACTTCTGAGGCCTTTCAAAACAACATGATGTAAGAGATTCACTTCACTGTCTGAACACCTGGTGGTGCACTGACGCCCTGAAAAACAAAAATGCCAATTTCCTTTTCTTTCACCTGACTCAGAGTGTGCTGGCATGGTTTGTGACAACTAAACTTGACATACTGAGTCCATCTTCATGCAGGTGCCAAAGTCGGCCAGTTTGAGGTGTCCGTATTGGTCCAGCAGCATGTTGTCAGGCTTAATGTCGCGGTGGATGAAGCCCATGGAGTGGAGGGCGTCCAGCGCCAGCACTACTTCGGCTGTGTAGAAGCGAGCCCATTTCTCAGGGATGTCGTAGTTCATGGTGAGTGTGACCAGGTCTCCTCCAGGCATGAACTCCATCACCATATAGAGGTGGCGATTGTCTTGGAAAGCACAGCATAGCTACGAGACAGTGAACAGTCATTGTTTAGCATGTTTAAAAAAGATCTATGTATGAATTTTTATCTCAAACCTGATGCTGATATGATGCCAGGTTATTACTCAATAACTATATCAATATCAACCTATACTAATGCTCTACACAAAGGTTCAGCATTATAATTATATGATAATAATTGCTGCACTGAGCAATTTTAAAATACATAAATATGAAATATTGTAAATATTTGAGCTTTCATTACTGTTGCATCTCTTTGTAGGCACGATAAAACAGTATGACCGGTTTTCCCACATGCTGCTTACGGGCGTAACCAGTCAGGACGTTATTGACTACGTCACATGGGGCATGTCATTACGACCACGGACCAGCCAGGGATTGATTGAGAATAAGCCAAGAACTGGCCATGGGCCTGTCACAGACCAGCACCCCATTATATGTGGCTGTATGTTTATTATTGTAGAGTCTTTACCATACCAAATGCTTTAATATGACTATTGTTGGGAAAGAAAAATACTCGCTCATTTTGAATCTAATGGCACCAACACATCTCAAAGCTGGGACAGGGCCATGTTTACCTCTGTGTAGCCTCCCCTCTTTTTTTTAACAACAGTCTGTAAATGGCTGGGATCTGAGGAGACCAGCTACTGGACTCTAGACAGAGGAATTTTGTCCCATTTTTATTTGATATAGGATTTGAGTTGCTCAAAAGTCCTGTATCTTCTTTGTCATATTTTTCATTTCATGATGTGCCAAATATTTTCAGCACCTGGACTCGTCTCCTACTAGCAGGTTTAGCAGGTGAAAATCTGGATATTGCAGTGTGAGGATGACAAGCAAAAACTGTGGTTGAAGGCAATTGAAACTTATGTCCTCCTTCATGCCTAGACATTCAATCCTATGCTACATCTTATGAACACTTATAGAAAAAAAAATGGTGTGCACACCTGGACGACCCAGGGGCTGTTGGAGAAGGCCATGATGTGTCTCTCCTCCCAGAAGAAGGCAGAATCTGACCGTTTGATCATCTCAAATTTGCTAAGCTGCTTCATGGCATAAACCTTCTTAGAGGCCTTGTGACGGACCTGCAGAGGAGGACAAGACAAAAAAAAAAAATACATGTGAGAATGTAAACAGTGATAACTCAACAAGGACAATAAGGACAAGAAGGTCACAATGACCAAGATAACATGACAGACACAGAGAAAACAGAGACAGAGATGGGAAGCCATAATTATAGGACACACCCATAGAAAGACATGTTTACACAAGATTTCAAGCACAAACATACCATGTCCCCCATCCACACCCCCATACCAGACTTCACATTCATCTCCCACACACTGAACCTGTCCAGACTTGTCTATCCAAGAGACTCAGCAGATACCAGATTCTACCAGCACAAGATGCAGACATGGGAAAATTGGGAGTTAGGGAGAGAAAATGTACTGATTGCTTTAAACTTAGACTCAGGCATGTTGACAATTTAAAAACAAAACAACAAAAAAAAAAAACCCCACCAAAAACCTGAAATCAAGTGGTAAAAGTTACACATCTGGTATTTTTAAAGACTGCTACTCCCTCTAGTGGTTTACAGATTTATGATGGCTGTTGATATATCACCGCATTGCACTTAACACAGAATGCAGTTTAAAATTAAATAAGGGAAGGCAGCAGTCAGACACTCTTTTACTGACCCCTCTGAACTCACCAGCTGCACTTCTCCATAAGCACCTTTTCCGATCAACTTGACTTTCTCAAAGTCCTCCAGCTTCATCTGAAGTTCTTGCAGCTCACTCACCAAATCTTTATCTGCAGATGAAACACATGTTAGAGCAGCAATGCAGATCAAGCTTTAACCATTTAAACTGTTTTAAGTTCTCCCAATCCAGTGGCATCTACCATGGTAGTTTGGAAGAAAACAGATTCTGTCAAGCCCCCCAAAAATAGTTATAATAACAACAGAAAAACAAGTAAATCAGAATACATAGATGTTTACTCCTATGGCTCTTTTGTGCCCTTCTAAAGAAACAGCGCAAACAGTAAATGATCTCATACAGCACAAATCTGATGTTGGACAACAAGGCAACTACTGCAAGCTCTGGAAAGTCATGCTGTTCATCACTAAGACACACAAACGCACAAACACAAAACATGCGTGAGAACTTACATCTGCTCAGAAAGGCCTCTATGTTTTTGTTTTTCCGCAAGGGGGGATAGTTCAAGTCATGAACCAGTGCGCTCATGGAATCCTGAAGGACGGGAAAGAAAAAAAATGGTTTTTATTAGGAAGGAAACATACAGAAAACATTCAGAAATTGTGTTTAATTTTTAAAAAAAAACAAACTTTCAGATTTATGCTTAGTGTATGAAGGGTCTTATTTGATGACAGTGTCACCTCCTGAACTAGCTTATACAATAGAAAAACATATCATCCAACAATGGAAATACTCCTTAGGTTGGGCTGGAATATTCACTGAAAATCTGATAAATATGAATCGAAATAATATATTTCATGATCTTTATTCTGTCAAGGCAAATCGTGAAAGTTGGGAAGCGCTGATCTTGTGCTGGCTGATAGAAGCAAACAAAACTAAATGAAGCAAAGGTGGAAATAGTTTACATTTTGCAGTGTTCTTAAGTGGGGAAACAAAATCAGATTGCTAAACCAAAAACAAACACAAAAGAACAATGGAGGTTGGACAGACAGACAAAACATTTCATGCAACAACAAAAATTAGACACGTGATGCTGTTTTGCCTGCTAGCCCAAACACACGGACCTTCCATGACACACCAACACACACTCTAGTCAAACATAACTCCACACACACACACACACACACACACACACACTGAATAGTGTCATTGGTGCTTAAATCGGCGGTGTTGTGTTTCATGTTGAATCAAAATGTGTCTGTGATCCAAAAGCATCTGGGTGGCAGGGCGGAGCTGGGCGGGGGGTAGAGTGTGTGGGTCATGGTGGTAGGGTGGGCAGGGGAGGGTCACAGTGTACGATGATCTCTGTTCCCTAAAAAACAGGGGTCATGTTGAGTCATCCAGCATGTCGGTGTGTGTGCAGGGGCTGTATCTGCTTGTCTGTTTGTTCTGGGACATATGAGTGGGTGGAAAGGGGGCATGTGGAACAATTCTGCACCTTTAAATAGCAGCGGTGAGGAGAGATCTCCCCCCACCACACATGGGTGGAAATAGACCTAAAGGCTCAGAAGTTATTGTGGGACAGACAGCTTAGGGGCTTGGATTCAAGCTGAGAGCTCGAGTATTGGTGATCATTTTACAAAGGCCCAGCCTGAGTAACGGTCGTAGTTATGGCGGCACTGAGGGAACTCTCTTTTAAAAAGTTTGAGTGATGGTGATATGCAAATCCAGTCTAATTTTAGCAGGTTCAAGCAGAGTTTCCCTGTAGTCTGTAGCAATGTGTGACTAAAATCATAAAATAAATTGTTCAGGCTGCTGCTTCCTGAATATCTGAGCCTAAATTTAAATAACTGTCACTTTAAATGACTTCCTGAATCTTGCTTTTGCTTCTAATATAAATGACATACAATAAAAAGATTCATTCAGGGATTTGCTCAGCTGTGATCTTAAGTGTTAAAACAAGATTAAAGTGGAAGCCAAGTCCATCACACCTTGACTGATTAGTCATACAGCTTCTAGTATTTAATTTTCTTTTTTTTTTTAAAAAAAAAAGCTGTTTACTTATTATTCCATCTCCATTCACTGTATGGAAAATGACCAACGTAGTAGTTGCATTCCATTCAAAGAGAACTGTAATTGTGCAAGGCAATGGATTCTGAAACTGGAGCAGCTAAATAAACAGAAATCTTTTTTTCTTATTCTTATTTTCAGCTGGGCTTTTCCTACAGGCACCAAAGATTAGTGTCACCAATTCAGAGCTGACCAAATGTAAAAGTCTGAGTTATAGCCAGAAAGGTGTTTTTGCAGAGGATTACAATAAAGCAGTGAAGTTGATCTTCAGCCTTTTGGATATAAAAAGGTCATTTTAAAATATAAAAAAATTAATTTTTTAAAATTTATTTTGTGCCCCTTAACCTTTCATTGCTGAACATTTTTGTTACCCTCCACTCTTTCATTCTGGACAGTGTGATATTTTATGGTGTAAAGTGTTTAAGATTTAAATCTGTGGCCTCTTATTTTAGTCTCAGATTAGTCAAAGACACAAATGATCAGACCCAGCTTGTTTAACTTTCACTGGAATCTGGACATATCTGAACATGATCTTGTATTTTAGTCTTCATTGCTCGTCCTTGCCTCCTGCGATAGCGTCTTCCACCAACTTCAGTGAGAGCTGATACCGCCAACAGAGCCCAGTCAGCAACAATGGCTTAATCTAGTTGTTCCGAATGCATCAAAAAGCAAATGGCCCAATCAGATCCAGATATGCGGTGTCTGATCCATACATGTTTTTAAATTCTTTACTAGGGAGTTGTCACACAGCTCTGACTGCATCGCTGCAAAGGCCATCACTCATTTCATCTTTCAAAAAGTAAACAAAAGAACCTGCTTTTTCAAAAATTTCAATCATGCTTACGACTGGGAAAAACATATTCACTGGAATACTCAGAGCATTTGCTATAGGTGTCAACTGCTGCAGCACATAGTGCCATGAGGTCGATAACTGCAGAGCTCCAAACGCCCTCTGGCATTAACATTAGCACAAAAACTGTGCGCTGGGAGCTTCGCAGTATGGGTTTCCATGGAAAGCAGCTCCTTAGGTGGGATGTGTAGGTGGCCCAGCACTTCTGTCCATATAAAGTACATACACTTTACTGCAAGCGACAATTTCAGCATTTCCACCACATACAAGACAATTCTATTTACGATTGCATTTTTAGTACCTGGTTTGAAATTATTATTATTGTGCTCCCCTGAGGGGCTCTTTAAAGAGGGCCTATTATGCTCTTTTCTAACCCCATACTTTCATTTTTGAACAGTACTAGAGTAGACTCTGCGTGATTCACAGTTAAAAATAACCCTTATTTATCCTCTACTGAGCCTTGCGGTAGCCCGTCATTTCAAGCTCTGTCCAAAGAAACCTGTTTTAACTCCTCTGCCCTCAAGCCGACTTTCCTCCGATTGGCTGCTGTCTCACAAATCGGGGAATTTAGCAGCAGATGGGCGGGGCTTAGGCACTCACAGCCAGAGCTGTGTATCCGAGATTACCATATTAGGGATATTTGCTCTCTCTGACAAAAGATAGATCCAATATAGATATTTTATATATATATATATATATATATATATATATATATATATATGAAAATGGAAAAAAATGAAAAGAATAATGAGTCCTCACTAAGTTTTATCATTTAGAATATTTCTATGATAAATATTGTGCCCAGGTTTAGTTCTGTGTTTTCTCAAGCCGATGTAAATGCATACTGCTGGAGCTGACAGGAATGATTATGCCTGACTTATTTATTTGTTCACAAAAACTCACTACTCGTGCATTTGTCAAAAATTTGAATACATTCCCATGTCTTGTCATCTAGGCTTTAAGTCATTATGTGGCCATTTAAGGAGGTTTTCACTGAAAATTTGAATAATTAATTGCTCAGTTAATTGCTCCAGCACACCAAGCAACTGCACAGAAATTAAATTAGATGGTAATTTACTGACTCACGAGCATGGCTCTCGATTATTATTTGGGACTCACACACATTATTTGGTTCAGTTACTGTAAGCTCACTAGAATTTAGACCTCAAACATTCAGGTCTAGAAGATCAATCAATCTGATCAAGAGAAATTTCTGCAACATCTTAACAAAACCATTAATGCTGATATACAAGATAACAGGTTATTTTCTTAAAGGCTAAATTTTAATGTACAAAAGAAACAAACAAACAAGCAAAAAAAACACTTGTCTGTACATAAGGATAAGCGTGGATAAACAGGAAATGGTGATGTGGGATCACAACAAGTTATCTCCATCTCAATTCCAGGAAGTGACTTCACCTTCCTGTGTGGTAGCTCACTGCATTAGGCAGCATGATGGCCACTACAGAGCTACCCAACACCAGCTATAGTTGACTGCAGTGATTTAATTAAAAAAAAAATCAAACATGATGATCAGAGAGATTTAGACAGATGACAGACATGTGCTAATGGATTCTCATCACTTTTTGGTCTGATCATGGCACGCAGTGACATAACTTGGGGCTGTTGATGTACAGCTAAGGAAGACTTTACTTTTGGCTCATGACTCAGCACTGGGAATAGACATGAACCAAAGGGCTGCTTTGTGTAGGCAGCAGGTACATACAACATGAAATCTGCTGCACTGGTCTTATGTATTCATCTGGTTGAGCTAATGATCTAAAAACACACACACACACACACACATATATTATGAAATTATCCCTTAGCATGATTTATATGTTTTAATGCTCCAAAGACTTTGACTAAAATAAATGGTTCAAGGTGTTCTGTTAATATCACACCTGTATGAAGCAACTGAATAACTTAAACAGTAAATGGACTCTATTGACTTTTTGCTGAGTCAAAGTGTGGCTGCAAACAGTTCTCTGTAGTGCACGTAGCCTATAAAACTTGATCCAGGCTGGACATGTTCTCAAAGCCATCTCTGGGCTGCCAGGATGAAAAGAACACCTTTTTTTTTTTTTTTTAAAGTGGATTTTTAAATAAGTGCAGCAGTACATAGAAAAGGCATTCTACACAATGGCCTGCTGTGAGATCCTGTCAAGGCAGTTACAGAAAGCTACTCAATTTGTGTCAGAGAGCAGCCTGACCAGTTGGCTGAATACACTCTTAGCGCAGGCCGAGAACCTGAACAGGTAATCTCAGACAGGCCCTGATGGAGTGGAGAAAGTAGGAATTTAGTTAATAGCTGATTGTAAACTTCACCGGAATTTCATTCACTCGTTTGAATGACTTTCAGTTTCAGCGAGTTTGAATCACATTTTATTTCATGTAATTCTGTTGTAGGTTTAAAGGGGAGTGTATGGCATTCCGCACAGGAAAGGTGGGTCTGGCCTGTGCTGCATGCCTGATTAAAAGCCAAAGGAAGGTGACTGGCTTAACTTTGATTTTCATTATCTCCTGTATTATTAAGATTATAATCAACAATTCAACACCCCGTTTTTTTGTTTTGTTTTGTTTTTTCGCTTTCGGTTGTATTTTTCTTTTATTATTATTATCATTATCATCATTTTTACTCCAGCTTTCGTCTGAACTGTTTTTCAAATGATCTGTGAGGCTGACAAAATAAGTGCTCACATATATGTGTCTAACTCACTCCCTGGCTCTCAGTCTAACGACCATACCTGTATTAGAGCCTCGGGGTGAACGCAAACTCACCAGCAGGGTTGCCAAGTTTAGTGCCGACTGTGGGTTCCTTATCAGGGACTCCAGCTTCGCCAGCCGGCTTTCGACTCTGCTCTCCGCTCCCAGCATGATTACAATGAAGTGTATCCAGTTCAAATGACATTAACAAAAAATGTTAACGCACAAAAACATCCGTGAGCCTGTTGTTTTCTCTCAGGTAACAGGCTGGCGACAGAGGCGCACTAGCTCCTCATGTCTGCTCTTGTAAACTGCGGCTTGAGTTGTCTGGTTAATTATTCATCTGGTACCCAGAAAAACCGTCTCACCCGCTTTTCATTAGTGAAAACCGAGCGTGTGTGCCGGGAGGCGAACGAGGTAAAGTTCACTTTCAGGTAAGTATCTTCTCGCTGTAAGCCAGGCAGGTAAAAGTAAATCTGAGTCGACCCGACGTGTTCAACCTGTGGAGCAGTGTACGGTCAAGTTAGACCGAGCGCACAACAGCGACTTCCGGTTATAGCGGTCACCATAAAAGTCGTGAGAAACCGTTAAATCTCGAAAGTAACTAAATAAAAATAAACAAACAAACACAACTGAATAAACAAAAGCTGAGAAAATGTCAATCATTTTAAAATCTGATTTTCCACACCTGCAATGCACACTAATTTTAATGTTTAACTTAAAAAATAAAATAATTTACTTATTTTTAAATCCAGTAGTTTGGATAGGAAACCAAACGAGGAAAACTAATTATGTATGGCACTAGCAATTTTCAAATCTTTCAGTTCTAGTTTAAAATGTTTTATTTTGAAACACACCGGGTTCAGCTAAATCAACATTGCTTAAAATAAATTACCGCATTCTGTTTTTTTTTTTAAATTTATAGTTAAAAATCAATAAGAATAATATATTTTCATATTGTAAAGTTTAATGCATTTATTTTATGGGATTATCCCACATCCGGTTTGCGCTGCTTAATTGTAGACTTGCCTCGATTAAATCCCGCACATGTTCCCTGTATTATTATTGTAGAAAACTTCCGTCCTGCAGCTTCAGTCCCTAACTTGAAAACCTGGAAGTTGCCCCCCACGCTGCCCTCCTGCTCCCAGCAGCCCCTCAGCAAGCCGGAATTCCTGCCCTCTTATCTCATTCATCGGATTTACCGTCAACCCGACCACCTTCCACTATTTCAGGAATGCTGATGCGCTGCCTGTCAGACAGGCAGGTATTAAAAATAGAAATTTACTAACCAGAGTCTGTTAGCAGTCTACAGCTGTATAATGAGTTTGGTAACTGCAAAGCCAACATAAGTGCTCCACAACAAAACGTCAGTCCTGAGATAAAACAAAAAGACATATTTTAAATTAAAACAAAAACAATACAGCAGGCGTTTCTTTGCTCTTAGAATAACTTTTATTTATTTTACTTTACAAAGAGGTCTTCACCAAAGCTCTTGGTTACTTATACTTTATTCAAATACAAACAATCCATGTCAGATAGTGAGTTTGACAGGCAAAGTTAGAAAGTACCTCTGGATGTCGGCAAGAAGCAACAGAACTTCTGGTAAAATGGGGTTTCTGTCAAAACTTTGAAGTGACACACATACTGTATAAAGTGAGGAAAGGCATTGAATAAACACGTGCGGTTAAACTAATAATGGCAGTTTGAAAGATGTGCTTTTTGGCCTTTGCCGTCAGAGAGGGAGATCACCTGTTGACGCTGTGGCTATTTGTATGAAGTGATGTCATCACTGGGCCAAACAGGATGATGAGAAAGCCCCCTTCCCAGCTGAGGATGACACTGACTTAAAGGCATGATCTGTGGTGGGGGGAAGTGGGCTGGAATGAGTGGGGAGACTGTGAAATGTGTTGCCACATACAAGTGCATGCACATACACACACCCGCAAATTGATAGGCAACTGATTTTGGAATGATGGCAGGGGTGGGTCACATCTGGAGGTATTCTAGTATCAAGCAGGTCACGGTGACTGCTTAACTCAGGGGCGTGTTGAACTGCTGTGAGTGGTAAATGGCAATATTTGGATTCAAGGATAAAATAATGGCAAGATGTGAGGGAAAAGCCGTCTGCTTGGCATATCAGTCTTATCAGTCTGATGGCACTGAGTGCAGCTGTTCGATTGCATGGGGTTTCAGCAGACTGTCTTTTTGGCCTCCTGGTGCTTTCTTCTCAGGTGCAAAGTTACAAAGGCAAACACTGCCCTCTAGTGGGGCTACAGCATATAAACATAGAGACATGAGGCGTTTAAAAGCTTAGGCACTCACAAAATGAAAATAACAGGAAAAAAACAAAAACAAATGAAGAAATAAAGCATTTTTTTGTGAAAATCTACAGATGCATTATTCATAAGTTAATATAACATCAAATAGTATCTGTGTAGACTACAAAACTGAAATCTTACAAAGGAACAAGTGTTGACAAGCTGCTAAATGATCTAGCTGGATCAAATCTCAATAGGTATCCCTAAGAGCGGGAACTGTAATACTGATCGCTGCATACTACAGCATTTGATGCCTTTGAGTACAATACCACATTTGGTAATATTACAAGATTGCTTTCCTTTTCACAATCATCTGATCAAAAGCCAATAATAATAACAACACAGAAGAAAAATGAGAATTAGGATCATCCAGTCATGAATGTCAAGGATTAAAGATGCATGGTATTTGGCGCTGAAAGTGATTCAAAGTCTGATTTGCTATCAAAGATTTGGTGGATCAGGTGAATATTGAGTGAGGATCTGTAAATCACACATTTATGTACCAGCGTCATCGAGACGACTTTAAGTGTTCACAGACCATCTCAGCTGCTATGCATCAGTAAATGTACCCTCATATATTCGGTTTAGTTTTATATTGTTTTAGAGGAGGGAGAGGAGACTCTCCTGTGGGATCGTTAGGCTGCTCCATCATCTGTCTCAGCAGCCCGGCCCGACTCTCTTCAGTGAGTAAACTGGATAAAGTCTTAATTTCAGCAGACTGTCTTTCTTCCCTTGGAGGAAGTGAGCAGAGTAGGGAATCACAGGCAATCACTTGTGAAGGACAAAACCTCAGAACTGGTGTGTGTAGTGTGTGTACCGTATTTAGACTGGGCGGAAAGGTGGAGGAGAGAAGGGTATACTATATTCCTGGCTGTCGGTCAAAAAAATAAAAAAGCTGCTCAAGTCTGAGCCCCTGTCGGCCAGGTAACCCAAAACCTGGAGTGGGGAGTCAGCGTGGGATATGGGGAGAGGAACAATGTGGCTCTTTGTGCAAGCTGGGCAGAGAAAACAAACCGTTTCCCCTAGAAAGAGATCAGGTTCAGGCTCCATCTGAGAAGACCACACAAGGCTGATCGGAGCCCTGCCTGCTGTGTGAAGCAGGGAGAGGAGGAGGAGCGGCTCATCTGGGCAGCCACACTGACTTGTGCATACATACACACTTTAGGGCAATGTCAGACAGGAAGAAGATCTGAGATGCTCCCTTTCATGCGCTTGCTGAACACAATATAACACACACGAGCCAGCAACAGTCTTTGGTCCAAGACAAAATGTGTGACTGTGTTGTGTTCTTCCCCGTGTTGGCTTGTGATGATTTGGCCATCTGGACTTCTTCCTGGGTTGGCACCCTGCTGGTCCGCAGTCAGAGCAACACTCTGGTGGGCCGACAGGCTGAGGGACAGGCTAGAGGGTGTCAGCACTGGTGTTGTCCACAAGAGGGCATAGCACTGAATCTGGCACTGCCGTACAGTGTTAAACAGGGAGTCTGTTTATTAGATGGAGAGGGTAGGAGTTAAAAAAAAAACAGAAAGAAGGAAAGGGAAAGAGAGAGAGTATGTTGTGAGATCTTATATATTTTTTATTTTGTGCAATTTCCATTTCTACCTATCTTATATCAACCTCTTCCAGCCCTGGACACTCATTCCTTAACCTGCCCTTTCTACATAAACACTGAGAATGAGGCTTTTAGTCATGTCAACACTCAGATAACTGTTGCACAGGGCACAATCAAACTAAGAACATCTGGCCTTTTTTGCTCTCGCACACTCTTTCATTCAAACACACGTATTAAACACAAACAGACACACACACATACGCGCATACACACAACACATGTAAGCGCCAAACCAGGGTTCTGTGCTCCCTCTGTCCCATTGCGTTTTAGTTTCAAACGCTCAGCGAATACCCATGTGGTGGGATCGGATTACACGGGGCTATAAAATATCCCAAATAAAGGCAAAGAAAACTGAGACAAAAAAACTGGCTGTTTCCTGAGGTGAAATGCTCCAGTTGGCTGCTGACTCTGTCAGTGTGGGAGATTTTTTTTTTAAAAAAAAAGACTTTTAGCAAGGGGAGACAATAGAACAGGACAGCAAAGTTTAGCTCAGAGCACAGAGGTGGCAAGTTAAAGTCATTCACGTACGACAGCCAGCTCCCATTACACACAACACAAGGCCATAAATCCTTCTGCGCAGCACAAGCGGCACACTGTGATTTCATATGTATTGGTTACTAAGGCAAAGCGTGGAGCCACAACAAATGACTAAGAGTGAAGTGGGAACTCATTTAGTGGAAGGAAATCTTGTGTTTCACCGCAAAACATCTGGGTTATGAGATAACGGTTGATGTTGTGCATCCTCTACCAAAAGCTATCCTTTTTAAACATAATTATGAAGGTGACCCCTGGCCTTTGGAGACTTGGAGTGCAACGTGGAGAGAAAAGCGAGGCCAGGTGAAATCTAAACCACCTCTGTAATATCAGCGGATTAATCTCAGGACATACAGTAAAATGGTAACATGATCTTGTTATGATGAGATACCAGCTGGTGAGTTAGACGGCTGGCGTTACAGCCGTTTGGACTAGTGACAAGTGAAATCAAGAGGGCCTTTGATTGGTCCAAAGTAAGGAGGCTTTCCTGCTGCATTCGAACAATAACATCTGGTTGGCAGAGGATAGCAGTGCTAAGTGAAGAAAAGGGAAAGGATTGAAAAGGGAGAAGGGGGGAGGTTCAAAACTTCTACATATGAGAGGTACGAGCCAAAGCCAGAACAGGGTGTCATTATGACATGTGTAAACGGATCACTCGAGTTCTGCCCCTGTGTTTTCCTAATGAAGCCCCAGAGCTCTATCACAGCTGAGGACTGGCTCTCATATTCACCGCGCCTTGTAGTCTGCCTGACAATCACATCTGTCTCTACAGCACCCCAGAAAGATGTCTGCACTGCCTTATAGTTAACACGGCAAGGAGCAAAAGTTTGACTTTATGGTCACATGGAAAATTGATCTGTCTCTCAGTCTGAATGTCATTCTGGACAAGCTAACCCATAACCTCAAGATCACATTTTTGATTCAGCAGCAGGCATTTATCTTTGTACAAGACAATGAACCTACTACTTTCTCGCACATTCATTTTCTCCATCCATCTGAAACAGACATATACTCACAGAACTTGGCAAATATGAGCCTAAAGAAGAGGCTACGATGCAAACAAAGAATTGTGACTGTCAGTCAGGCTGTGGTGAAGTGATCCCCTTTCAAAGTGAGTCTCACTGCTTGTGCCCTCCACCTCCTTCCCCTGGTGTAACCTTAGAGCACTGGGGAGTGCCAGGTTACTGGGATTCTCTCTCTTTGGCGCCATGCTGTTTAGTGACCATGCGCATACTGTTAGACCTGTGATTAAGCTTGTCCTCTGTATGTGTGAATGTGTGTGTGTGCACACATTTTCCAATCCCTGGTTAAATGGTGTTTAAAAATAATTGCTGGTTTTTATTTAAACCAATGTGGAATACTACAGAACATTTAATGCAAATACAATTGCTATCAACTTGGTATACTATGACATTTACCTGGCTAAGTTCGACTTCTGGTCGTTACCAGAGATAAATTTAAAAAAAGCCACTGAAAGCAATGCAATCTGTATTTTTCCTCACTTTATATCAGAATCTCTTACCTTTATCCTCTACTTATTCTGATCTCGGATTCGTAGGCATCTCCTCTTCAGAGCTGGTTCCATGTCTACTGCGCTGGGCACATTAGCAGGGCTCCGCAGGCTACCCTTGTCCCTGAGTTTGGGCAAGAGCAGTGGGCCAATGGTCCCACCTATCTTTGGTGCTGTGGGCAGGGCGTAGGCATGGTCCTCATCAGGAACATGGGAGTCCTCTCCTATGTCCCGGACTACTGTTGAGGGCTCTTCTGTCAGATTAACTTGGCCCTCAACCCGCACCGGGCTAACAACAGAACACTTGTTCTCTTTGATAGCTTCCAGCTCACTAAGTACAGGGTCAGGGGGTGGTGCTGGTAACCTCTGGGGTCGGGAGTAGTCCGGACTGGCAGTTGTGGGTGAGGAGGACATCCCATTTTGACCATGGTCCTGAGATTTTGGGGTAGACGATGTGGCACCATGTGGATGGCTGCCCTCCTTGGGGCTGGCTGGGGTGCAAGAAGGTGGAGTCTGGGGATCCTGGTGCTGGTAGACAGTGTCATGTGAAGGTGACTGTGACAGAGGACGGGTGGGTCTGATAATATTGTGAATCCCTGATCTGTTAACCTGCCCAGCTGCTGACTCGCCCAACCCTGATAGATCTACCACTCCATTGGCACTGGGCTCCAACTTCACTTGAGTCCTTTGCAGAACCCTTTGGATGACTTGTCGCTCTGCTTGCTGCTGCTTATAATCTGTCAGCCCCTCAGACCCATGGGCTGAGCAGGGGATTCATTGCACTGGGCTCTGGGGGAGGATGCTCCACTTTGGGGTGTGGAAGCTGGGGACAGAAATTGCCTCTCTGATTTAACCCAATCTGTGTCCCTTGTGTTTAGGTCACTTGGTGAGGATAGACCTTGAGGCAAAGTTCCACCCAATTTGTTGACTACTAATCTACTGTCTGCTTCAGATGTCTCTGGAGAGGATTGCCTGGTAGACCTGGATTGACCCCTGTCCACCCCTTCTGGCACAGGCTGGATAACTCCACTGTGACTTGGAGTTTCTAGGGATGCTTTAGGAGGGACCGGAATGGGGATAGGAATGGGTATGGGGACAGGTAGGGGAACAATGATGGGATAAGGTACCAGGACAGTGGGCTGGGGCAGAAGAGGGCTAAAAGAAGGAATGCCAAAGTTCATCATGGGAGGCATTGGGACAGGACCTCTTGGCATCATATTCAGAGGAGGGGAGTGCAATCCAGGAAAGTAGGCTCCTGGAAAGGGGTGTATCAGTCCAGGGGGATTCATGGAAGAAGAGGTGGGGGGCTGGAGGTGAGGTGAGTGCGGAGGTCTGTGGATAGGACTGGAAGGGGGACCTGGATGTCTGGGAGGAGTGGCAAGGGGGCTTTTCAACCCCTGAGCATGAAGAGGAGGCCTGATGAAGGGTATGGGGATTTGAGGTACTGGCTTTTGCTCCAGAGGGGGGCGAGTAAGATGTGGAGGAGGAAGAGGAGGAGGATGGGGTGACATGTCCACAGTTGGGGGAGGTGGAGGAGGCTGGATGGATCTATCTAGGGTCCTCAGACCAGAGACAGGGACTTTAGAAGAAGAAGAGGATCCTTCTGAGGGAGAGATGGAGGTGGATTCTGCTAATCCATGGATTAGTGCAGGCCCTTTAGGGGAGAGGTTTCTATTACGGGCTTCCCCTGCACTGTTGTTGTTGTTCCAAGATTCAGGAGTGAGTAGTTTGTGCCCTGCCACACTGCTGTCTATCCTACCCTCCTGATTGGTTCTGTTTGGGCTGGAACTGGTGCTGGTGAGAGCTGCACGGGCTTCCCGGTAGAAAACATCCATCTTGTACTGGTTCAGACACTTGGTGCTGCAGAACTGGAGTCGCTCCTCACCAGATCCGAAGTCCAGGTACTCTTTAGTGTGACGAACATGCTTGCACCAATCGCATACCTGTGGCACAGGGGAGAGAGACTGTGGGGGGTCATTGGAGTGACAGATTCTATCTGAAAACAGATCTTTGTTTAAAAAAAAAATTTTTTCCACTAGTTCTACATGTTAAACCTTGTCAGTTTCATATTTATATTAATATATCACGATGGAAAACAAAAGATGCATTGATAGTGTCCTCTTACTCTGACACTGGTGTTTATCTTCAACACCAGTCTGGGCGAATCCTCTGTATGGAGGTGCTGAGGGGATCTCTCACTATGGAGATCTTCATCTCTGGCCTGATAGGGGAAAACCACAGTGTGTCAAACGTCACATGAACTACTGTTAGTCAGGTTTCAGACCACAATTCATCTACAAAAACTACACTGGAATCACTCTGTGGTGACTGGTCTCCAAATTTGTGCTTCTTACATAACAAGTAAAAAATATAGTTTTAAATAAATCGCCTTGTCATGAGGCACAGCAGTAGTTTGAACTTTATGCAAGACCAAAGCCTTAAAGGTCATTACAACAAAGGGAAACCTGAGTTGAGAAACAGATATGATTCTACAACCAAGCGGGAAAATAATGCAGGTAATGTAGTGTCATATTATTAATGATCCTGCCGGTATTAATGTAAGAAATTCATCTTGATTTGTGTAAGCTGATGTGGTGTGGATCTGAGTGCTCCCCCATCTCTGTGACCCATTGAGTCGTGTTGAGTTACGAAACATGAGGCAGCTGAAGGTAAGGTATGCACTGAAAGTGGACACCTCGCCCCAGGCCTCCTGGCCTTCCTCTCAGACAAGCAGCAACAAGCCAACAGAAATGC
The DNA here is from genome assembly GCA_024447675.2 of Pterophyllum scalare. Taxonomy (NCBI): domain Eukaryota; kingdom Metazoa; phylum Chordata; class Actinopteri; order Cichliformes; family Cichlidae; genus Pterophyllum; species Pterophyllum scalare. Next base: position 10 of record JAMQGT020011496.1, on the reverse strand, counting down.
TTTCCTCCCC